>CALNXI010000627.1:13975-23975 GCA_942486025.1 Porites evermanni | reverse complement strand
AAATTGTAAGCAATTTTAGGATAATAAATGTCTTGTCTTGTCCTACCCCTCTGCCTGGGTCTGAACCCTGTTATAAGGTTCCTCACCCCTGTCTGGAGTCTGAACCCTGTTATAACGTTCCTTACACATCTCCCGGGGTCTGAACCCTGTTATAACGTTCCTTACCCCTGTCCCGGGGTCTGAACCCTTTTACTATAAAGTCAAGACTCTGATTCCAAATACTACCCAGTTACTTATAAACGGTTTGATCAATGAACTGATGAACTTTTCTAATCACTTTATCAATATACAATTCATAAAATATATTTCAGCTTGTTTTGATGTTCGTGACAAATTATTATCAAAGTAACGTAATTGCCCTGTGTTGTAATTTTGATTCCTAACACAGCTTTTGCAATACCGAATGTGTTTGTATGGTCATGCAAATAAAGTTCGTTGTTGTTGAACCCTGTTATAACGTTCCTTACGCCTGTGCGTGGTCTGGACCCTGTTATAACGTTCCTTACCCCTGTGCGGGGTCTGAACCCTGTTATAACGTTCCTTACCCCTGTCCCGGAGTCTGAACCCTGTTATAACGTTCTTACCCCTGTTTGGGGTCTAACCCTTGTTGTAAGGTTCCTTACCCCTGTCCCGGGGTCTGAACCCTGTTATAAGGTTACTTACCCCCTTACCCCTGTCTGGTTAAAATATGTCATGCTATTTTTGTAAGTATTTTTTGTATGAAATTAAGTTGTTTTAATTTCTTCTTATTCTCCTTTATTCCTCTATCCTAGTTTATACCGCACAATAATTTTGTAAAATCGCGTCGTCTTTCCTGTAATGTTACGCATACTTAAACTAATCTAGAGGCAGTCCGGACCCCATATAAGCCCCAGGCTTCCAGTTTAGGCTTCTGCGTCACTATCTTATTTTCTATATTTTTCCGTATATTTAACCTGTAAAGTGAAAAAAAGAAATAAATACATCAAATCAAATCAGGATTGCCTTTTTTATAACTACGGATTTTATTGGATTTGAGCGCTTTATTATGCTTGGGACAATCTGTATTGCAGATATATATGTATCTGTTCAGATACTTCTTGAATACTATGACAAGAAACAAATGCCATAAATTTAGGAGCAGAAGAATTTTCCTATTAGCATTACAGGAGATTTTTTAATCATTAGGGTTAGTAGAAGTCATAAATAGTGCGTTTGACATTTTGCAAATATACGTAAACTTCCGTAAATTCTGTGATCATGATGAAATTTAAAGATAATGTGAGCATGGATACGTGGATAGCAGGCCTTAGGAGGGGTACAAACAGCTCAGAGACAATTCGAGAAAAAAAGATGTTTTTTTTCAGATTTTCCAGTGTTGACATGACAACCAGCGAGCAGAGCCTCCTTTTGTCTTCTTCTTGCATCATGGAGGTGATAAGGAGGATCTGCCCGAATCACGTCAAACTGTTGAAGTCGACGCGGCCCGGCCCTAACTTCTGTACTAATTAATCTAATTTTCTCTTGTCAAACTATCTTCTAGAGCGAGCATTACAATATCATTTATTGAAAAAGAAAACATGGTTCTGAGTGAGCCCTCTGTACCAATGCAGAGCTTTTAATAGACCTGGGCTTGAAACTGTATCGTCGCAACATGTAGGGCATGTTAAAATAAGAATCTTACTTGATTCTTGCAACGTCTGTCTAAAGTACGTTAAAAACGAATTAACAAACGAAAGAAATTAAAGCTCAACGGGCAGAGTGTTGACATGATTGAACTCACTTTTTAGCACAAAGCTAGTAGTCAAGCATGATTGATGCATTCAGTTCGATCTCAGTGCAGATACTTCGAGCGGTCGTTTTAAGTACGTAGACGATACAACAGTCTGCGAGATAGTGGAGAAAAAAAGGACCAGTCATGCGCAGTCCATCCTCGATGTGGTGTCTGCATGGTCTACTAACAAGAAGTTCCAACTCCACCCAGTACATACAACGAACTAAACTTTTTCACGCTCTCCGACGAATCATGAACTTGTAGAAATCGATATAGTTGTAAGATCAAAACAGTAGGTAGTTAAGTTATTGGGCTTTTATATTCAAGAAGACCTTAAGTGTAACAGAAATGACCAAAAAAGCTTGCAAATTAACGCTTGTATTTTTTAGTGCAACTAAAGCGTGCAAAAGTACCACTCGAAGAACTGGTTCAGTTCTAAGAAGCTTGCATCCAGTCTGTTTTACTTTATAACTGCCGGGTTTTTCAATTTAGTCTTCCGCAATATCTAAGCTTAACTTTTGAACAGATACAGAAAAGTGCTCTAAGAATAATTTTTGGTTACGAAGTGCACTACTCAGATACCCTGTCCCGTTCAGGCCTTAATTGTTACGTTAGAGCAAAGAAGAACAGAGCTGTATAAAAAACGTTTTAGCAAAATTGTAGAAAATCCCCTTGATGTTTTGCACCCTCTCATACCATTCAACGAGGGACCCTCAAAGGACCTCAGGAACTCTAGATCATACCCTGTAAAGCCACGCAAGACAAATCTAGGTGCCGTGATACCTTTATTAACAAATGCTCAGTTATTTTTTTACAATTCATAGCTAGTCTAAGATTTTATATTTTCGTAGTTGTAGCATGCAAGTATTTTTGTAATTATATTTCACAACTTTTTTCTATACATTTTAAACCTTAGCAATTCAGTCCATACAGCTAGTAAGGTATCCAATAAACCATTCTACTTCTAACTTCATACCAGTTTTTCTCATATTTCCGGCGGATTCATGTCACGGTTGTTGAATTGAACAATTTTTTTGATAATTCACATAATTACATCACCACAGATTTTAAAATACCAGGAAGATTTTCCATTTTTATTGGAAGTTGAAGAAAATACTACGCAAAGAAAAGTTCCCCACCCCCAGATAGACCTCTCCTGAATAAATCCCCAACCGTGGGCGTTTACAAATGCTGGGGGTATAGGCAATCTTAAAATAGGCTAGGGTAAGTGCAAAGCAATTGATATGAACGCGAATGCGCCCTTATATCTAAATGAATGTCTTTTTATCTTTGTCGCTCTATTTCGCGGGACAGGAGTAGCTATATACCCAGCATAGAAAATATTAGACCAGTACATCCCAATATACTCTCCTAATATACTTGCCTTATTTTGTTATTATCCTGAGACAGCCTGGGCTGTCTGCGACTTTAAACACTCATGAAGTGTGTCCCCTAAGGGGTAATCATACCTTTCTGTATTACATCAAGAAAGTATCATCGACTTCAAGGCCTTTCGAAGATTCTGATTTCGCCCAAAGTAAACAATTGGATTGACAGAGCAATTAATCAGCGCCAACGTCAAACCCCAAGGGAAAATAATAGCATGCTCTCCAGGATAATGCTGTCGAACAATCTCCATGCAGAGAGCTGGCGTCAAAGAAACCAATAGCAAGATGGCGACAATGAACATAGTAATGGCTACTGCCTTCTCAAGATGAAATGCCGCGGAAAGCTGACTCGAAATGACGGTGTCAGCCAACTGACTGTTGTGGCGACGAACTGCAAGCAGCATTCTGACATAATTAATCGTTGGTACCACAAGAAACAACGCGCCGCAAGTGGAGATTACAATATGGTTAATAGGAGAAGGTAACACGAATACAATCAGTATTGCCAGAAGAAACCAAATTATGCTGGCAACGGTAACGATTTTCATCGCGCCTGTCAAATTAAAATGAAATTCAGTTATTTTGAGTTTTTTTCGAGTTCCTACACAAATAACACTGCAAAGTCCAATTTGGAGGTAAAATATAAGCCCAGAGGAGTACATTTTTCAAAAGCCCTTTTTGAGGGCTAACTATTTGGAAAGAATTGTGTCTCAAATTGTTGCTGTTGTTGTCGCTCATCCTGGTAGCTCCCACATGTGACGTAAAACAGAGAAAACAAAGAAATCAACATAACGGGGTCTAGGAAAATAATAAATACAGAACAAAAAAAACTTCGAAGGTTCTATCTCGAAGATATTAACCAACAGACTACTCTAAATTTTGACTTAAATAAAGTTAATGTATGTGGGCATATGTGTGCTCAGTGCCCTGGTCTTTGAATCGAGCGCAACCTGGGGTTGACCTTCTTTAATGTTACCAACCTTCCTGTTTCTCACTATGTAAATGATCATGTTCACAGGCTTTGTTAGCATGAGCATAAAAGCAGGAAGGTTTAAAAACAAAACCAAGGTTACCTTTAGCTTCTCTTCGGTTCTAAGGCAAGGACACTATAAGCGCACAACTGTAAAAAGGCCTATGATTCAAGCCCAAATTTCCAAATTTTCATTACCAAATGATGGGTACTGTTGTATTTCTTCAATCACAATAGCAATAACAATTATGGGATGATGGGATGAGTATGACACATGTATGAAGGACTATGCACATTGAGGATGTTGCTGGCATATGAATGGGTGTTTAATTTTCGTCTCAAAAAAGCGATCGACATCTTTCGCATTTTTTTAACGTGTAGAATATTCTGTCATTTTCTTGTGCTATACATCGCCAAAAAAAGCTTAGTTGCAGAGTCGCGCCTTTACGTGACATTAATTACTGTCCAATAATTTACGACTGTCGGAAATACTAGACAAGTTATTCCAAATCTTCCAGAGTAAAGCTGTCTATGAAGGCTATAGTCAATCAGAAACGGATGAATTTTTTTCAAAAACCTGATTATTTATGATTTATGAGAGGACACTTGCCTTTGTTGGTAGCTTCAGCACGATATACGAGTGGTCTGGAGCAGGCATTTAACCGATCAAAGCTCATTACCATGACGAGTGCGAACGAGAAACCAGTTATTACCACATTCAAGGTGTAATAAACATAAAAAATCAAAATTTGGCTTGAACACGATTGTTGGGCGCTTTGAAAGAAAAAACGCCAAACGACAAATAATGGTTGAACGATGACAAAATCTGCAAAAGCCAGGCCACACAGAAGGATGTTAGAGGGTTTTTGTAACGCAGGCTTCTTGAAAACAGTGATTATGATGGCCAGGTTAGTAAGAAAGGCAAAAATAGCAAACGATCCATTGACAATAACCAGAAGAATGTAGGCCTACTCTGGGACCTTAAGTCGCCGTAATTTTAGGCGACTTAAGGCGATTTAAGGCGACTTTAGGAAAATTTGGTCAAAATGTTGTGCGACTTAAGGCGATTTAAGGCGACTTTAGGCGATTTAAGGCGACTTAAGGAGAAATAGGTGACATTTAGGTGAGTTACATGTTAGTGTCAATATGTTGCAGTTAATTTTTAATTTCAGTTAATATTTGGTTTCCCTTTGTTTTAAATTCATTAGCATACATAACCATACCCAGAAACGATGGAAAAATAAAAATTAACTGAAATAAAAATGAACTACAACATATACAAAATCAAAATCTGATAACACTACCTCTTTAGGGACACAATGTTGTAGCATAAGTTAATTCAGTCTTGAAGACATCTACATTAGTCTTCCAAATTTTCAACAATCTCAGCTACCTAATATTTTGAACATTAAATATCAAGGTAGCTTGTGTTGCAGGTGTATTCTAACCGTGGTTAGTAACATTCGTGAAGCAGCTCTAATATCCTTGTTCTGGGCCCTGATGCACTAAATGAATTACCAGCATTTTGAGTTCCCCTTCAACATGATTGGCAAATGGACAATGGCATTTTTAACAGTCCAGTCCTGGCATGTTCTCTAATCCTGATACACACACAGGGGGCCCAGAACTAGGATTTTGCCACTGTTTTGCAGATGGACTTAACCCAGAGTTTAGTTCCATCTGTGGCACAGGCTAATATCAAGGGTGTTGGTTTAGTATTACATTAGCAGAGACAAAATCTGAGTTAGAAGCAACCAAAAGGGTAAATTTTCTCTTGGTCTTTAAATGCATTATTTCATAATATAAGGGACAAAAAATCAATGGTTCCTGCATTTCTTTTTCCAAAAAATAAAACCATAAAAGTAGAGTATTTCAATACATCTCTGTAACATACTGTGAGCTGGTTTGTAGCAAAAACTTTATATTGAAGTGTCTTTTTTTCATAATTTGACAACAAACATTTAAGTAATTAATTTAAAACATCTAAAATCACTTATCGATATCGCACATTATGGAAATGACGATCCCCATTGTATGTCTTGGCAGTTGCTCTGCCAATGTTTGTCCCCACACGCTTGGCTAAGAGGATGTTTTTCCAATTGAATTCAAAACAAAAAGTTTGTAGTTCTCGCCGTATATATATTGCTCCTTTCCTGTCTCAGTCAAACAAAACACTTCCAAATACTTGCTTCGCTAGTGAACCGTACTCTCTTATCCATGGTCTCTCTGGAAACTTTCCAGTCGGGTTGATTTCATGAGTGCATTTATGCACCAGCAGAAACGTAAACAACTAAGCTTAGCTTCAACCAACCTCTCTCGGTCTGTTCCACGCGGCAGCGTTTACGCTCTCAGCACAAAAGGAAGCATTATGCGTCATGTTTAAACCGATGGCAGTACCAAGTGTAAACGTTTCCATTATTATGTCAGAAATTTCCATTTAAAAGGAGATCTTTATACGAAAACGCGAGGTACAACATTCTATCCGCCATTTTGCTTCTCCCAGAATTCCACTGCAGTCGCAAGCTAATTTCCATGGTTTCTCGGTCCCGCCCTCTCCCCGCCTCCAGACCAGTTAGTCACGTGATCAAAACACACTACTTTCTGGGCGGCCATAACGTAGAGGAAAGAACAGTATTATTTCGCTTTTCTACGTTCTTCATCAATAATGATCGATTACATCAAATCGTTTGGCAGGGAGCAATCACGACAACATAAACAAAGAGCAGTATTACGCACCTTCGATGTACAAAGCTTGAATTTCTGTCTGGAAGGGAAGACCTAAAGAGACGACTGTACAAGCTAAGCTAAGTGTTCAAGTTTATAAGAGTGATTGTGTTTCTGTCAATGATAGATGGATATAATTCGACGGTAAATACAGATCAGAGGTTGTGTGCCGGAGAAAAAACTTATCATTAGTTGCTCTTAAAATCTGGGTCGGTAATTTACATGGACACTTTTTTCGATTGACCTTTAGACTTGTATTAACTACCAGAAAATTTAGATTAATGTTGTGGCGGCAATAATTGTTTTTTTCTCTCCCTTCAACCTACCTGTATTGATCTTAGTTACTTGAAATGTCTTTCAATGTTGGACTCTCACAAAGCAGTAGAAAAGAGTTTTAACTATATTTTGTTCAGGGTGCAAAGAAAGTCGGCTTTACAGCTTGCCTAGCATACACTAGCCTGAAAGCCATTTTGACTAACCCCAATTTTTTTTATGAATGGGACTGATTACAGTTCTTCTGTAATCTGAATTCCCTAAAAAACTTTACTTGCCAGCCAGGCAAGTTAAAAACGCAGTTCACTAGCCCAATCATAAAATCCAGTACCCCAGGGCTATTGCCTGGACACTACTCTGTCTACTCTCTTTGCACACTGTTTAATGTAGTTTAGCTAGAACTTGAACCTTTGAATGCCTTTTTAAACAATATTTTTACTGAGAAATATGAGACAAACCTCCCGGATGAAATTAATAAAATACCTGTACAAGTGACTGGATAAAGTTGTGTACTATATGTTGTCATTTTTGCATAAACAATACAGGAATGATTATTCTTGTATTGCTTACGACTAATTATTACGTGTAGTAAATTGTGTAAAGTAATTAAATGTATAAATTAGAGGGCTGGAGAAGAAATTAATGGGTCTTAAGTCACCGTGGGAGTTTTTTTGTGGGGGGTGGGGTGGGTCTGTGGCTAATATTATTGAACACGGGTTATTATACACTTTATGAGAAATCATGCATTCTGGAAATAGAAAACTAAAAAAGTAATAACTACAAGACAATTTGAACCTCGTTAAGATTTGAATGATTTAGTGACTTAAGGAAACTAAAGGCGACTTTAGGCGACTTAAGGCGATTTTAGGCAACTTAAGGCGATTTTAGGCGACTTAAGGCGACTTTAGGCGACTTTAGGTCCCAGAGTAGGCCTAGAATGTGGTTGATGTGGAAAGCCGTGTTGTTTAGCACCATTCCTGTCCAACTTGGTAGCCCACAGACTGTGGTGTGTTCTCTGACAGTCATTTCGCCTGGTCTATTGTTTGGTTTGCCCTGACAGATAAAGAAGGTAAAGTAGATTTAATTTCTTTAGTTACAGGGAAACTACGAGCTCAATTTGTGACATAAGATCTTACGTTTCTGGACAGATGTTGTAAAAAGTGAAGTCATGATTTCACAGGCTTTCGTTGAAAGTTTTTCTCTCGACGTTTCGACAACATCAAAATTATTATTGCATTCGAGGTACGAGAACGCAGCTCCTAATTTGTGTTTGGTGTTCTGTGCATTATTGGGTTACCTGTGCAATTAATAAGGAAAGTTTTTTCGAGATTGCATTTGTCGTCGACACACATTTGCCTCGCTTTGAGGCGCCTGCGTACGTTTTGCCTCACTTTAACGAACTAACTCACGTGGTGATTCGTGCATCCTCGGCGTTGATCATTCAAGCGTTTGCTGAGGTCTTTTATTCTGTCTTCGTAAAGCGTTCATCTTTTAAAAGTTTGCTGAATCTTCATAAAACGTACATATTTCATGAGTTTGCTGAAGGTCTACTATCGATCTGTGTTTGCTGAGTCTTTCATAACGTTCATCTTTCAAAAGTTTCGGCGGCCGTTGTGCCACAAAGTAAATCTACCGAGATGTGAAGCTCGGCGGCGCCGTTTCATCATGACTTGTGATACTTTCGGCATCGGACAAACGAACATTTTAGGTCTATGTTATTTATTTGGAAAAGCTTATAAACAGCCAACAATGGTTGAGGTCACACTAGAGACTTTACTATGGTAAAAAGGGCTTTACTATGGTAAGTCTCGTAACGTCTTCTTTACCGTAGTAAACCTGACAGGTCCACTTAAAAAGGCATTTGAAACTTTCCAGGCGTTTTTTCTCGCGTGATCGGTAACGTGAGAGTGAAAAGTAAAACAAATGATGACATGCTATGAGAGCTGACTAAATTGAAATTACTGAACTGTAACTTTCTGAGCGTGACTCTCACAAGTGTACAAAGATGGCTCAATGTGAGAGAGTATTGTTTTCTGTTGTGAGCATTTTGCTTTTAATTCCGCTGCTCAGACGAGCAAGAAGAATGCGCTCCCTTATTACCTACCTTGGTTTCGAATACGAAGTTAGTGAACATGTTTTAGTGACAGGTTCATTGATTACCCATCGAAGACGTACTCTTAGAGAAAGAGCAGCATTGCGAAGGCAAGCATGGGTTTACCCTCGACCCCAAGAATCGTTTGAAGAAATGTACAGAAACAGAAACCTTGAAGCACTGTGGAAAAAGCAATCACCGATGTTCTAAAGCTATTCTGTTATGTGACCGTTTTTGAAACTACTTTCCTCAAAAATCATGACAAAATGTCAACAAAACAAACAAAGTTTAGATAGACTAGAGATATACCCACCTATTTTTTTTGGTAACTAGATGGTTATCGGTGATGGGTCATCTTTGTTCTTTCCGCGGTAGTCATGGAAATTAACCAGGGTAGAGTTTACCATAGTAAAGTGAAAAATGCCGGTCACACTTACGGCGCCGTTTACTATGGTAAACTTGAGTTTACTATAGTAAACTTTCTCTAGTGTGACCTCAACCAATAGCTCCACTCAAGTCACTGAAATCAATACACTCGACCAAATTACTGCACTTATTGAGACGGACCATACGATATCACTAGCCTTCAAGGCTTTTTCATAATGATACACAGTTTAAATAGAGGTTTCGCTGTAAGCAATCCTTACGTTTAAAATATGCCATGATCAAATTAAAGTCCGGTTTGCATATGATCGCTACCATCGCTGTGATTGCTGCGATCGCTGAGAACTTGAAAAAAAAACTTCAACTATCGCAGCGATCATAGCGATCATATGAAACCACTCTCCAGCGATCGCAGC
>CALNXI010000627.1:12500-13914 GCA_942486025.1 Porites evermanni | reverse complement strand
GTTTGAAGAAATGTACAGAAACAGAAACCTTGAAGCACTGTGGAAAAAGCAATCACCGATGTTCTAAAGCTATTCTGTTATGTGACCGTTTTTGAAACTACTTTCCTCAAAAATCATGACAAAATGTCAACAAAACAAACAAAGTTTAGATAGACTAGAGATATACCCACCTATTTTTTTTGGTAACTAGATGGTTATCGGTGATGGGTCATCTTTGTTCTTTCCGCGGTAGTCATGGAAATTAACCAGGGTAGAGTTTACCATAGTAAAGTGAAAAATGCCGGTCACACTTACGGCGCCGTTTACTATGGTAAACTTGAGTTTACTATAGTAAACTTTCTCTAGTGTGACCTCAACCAATAGCTCCACTCAAGTCACTGAAATCAATACACTCGACCAAATTACTGCACTTATTGAGACGGACCATACGATATCACTAGCCTTCAAGGCTTTTTCATAATGATACACAGTTTAAATAGAGGTTTCGCTGTAAGCAATCCTTACGTTTAAAATATGCCATGATCAAATTAAAGTCCGGTTTGCATATGATCGCTACCATCGCTGTGATTGCTGCGATCGCTGAGAACTTGAAAAAAAAACTTCAACTATCGCAGCGATCATAGCGATCATATGAAACCACTCTCCAGCGATCGCAGCGATCGTAGCGATCATATGGAAACCGGGCTTAATCTATCGCCTTACAAACATGTCGAACGCACTCTTCTAAGCTCCGATTACTCCTAGTCTATAATCTTCTATAATCTTGGAAGTGATTTCAAAAAATATATTGCGAATCTATATAGCTCAATGTTTATACAATAATTGATGTATGTTATAATATACTTTTTAGCCAAATAAATGATTTAGAATTAAGTTCGAACTGCAATCAGGGAACGGCTGGACTGATATACGCATTTGATCACTTCCCAAACGGCAAAATATTGTGCCCTTTAACTTATAACATGATGTTAACTAAGATATGGCAATATCATTCCCTTTTATCATTTATAGGCCACAAGCCTACCGATGGAAGGAACATTTGAGTCGCGATAGCTAGCAGACACTATATAATCAAATATATCAGTTTATCCTGAAAACTGACATAAGATACACAAACCTGCTAAATCCAATTTATAACAGATAACCCGCCGTCAAGCACTTCCGTCTCAGAGCAAAACTGGTCAAATGGAGGAACACAAATGTCAATGAATGTTCCAAAATGAACAGTTTCATTTATAAATGTCTCTAAAATGTCGACAATCAAAAAATTAAGATATTTTGTTGGCAAATTTTCCTGATACCGGGTTTTACAAAATAGTTTATCACGAAAGAAAGACATAATAAATTACACCCTCTAAGCACTGGGAATTAAAATATTTAATATATATATTAAAAACTCAACTAGATTATTAAA
>CALNXI010000627.1:0-7500 GCA_942486025.1 Porites evermanni | reverse complement strand
GGCAAAGTGGTGCTAAACAGTAAAAACGAATGTTAGAATTAAGACAATGAATTATTTATTGTTCATGTTATTTTTTGAGCATCTGAGAGCTATTTGCTTTTTTTCATTGTTTCCATCATAGTTTAGCGGTCTCCCTCTACTAACTATGTTTGCATTCTTATGAGTTTTAACTATGGGCACAACGAAATATGTAATTACATTTCTAACGGTGATTAAACATCAAACTTTGCCCAGGCCTTGACTTGTCTTCCCGATCTTGTTATTACTGGCTTGTTTGTTGCATAATCAGGTTCGTCATCGGAAAACAAACTATCGTCTGAGCCCGTTTCATATTCCTCGCCGAAATCACAATCTGAGTTGGATACCTGAGTTGACTGAGTTGCGTGGACAACTTCGATGGTACAATCATCAACAAAGCTGATTAAAGATACGCCCTTGGGCACGATTTCTTGATCACGCCTAAAGAATACTCTTGTTATAGAATCGGCTCGCTTTGTATAGACGGCAGGAGGCAAAGCTCCTGCTTTATCCTTTGTGGTCTCAGATCGGGCAGTTCTTTGCCTCACAGGGCGAAAGTTGTCAACCCATCCCCGCATTGCATCTTCCTCCCTATTGCGGAGCGTCTTGGATGGGAGTGGCGACATAAACTTGATGTCACCGAGCAACATTCCTGTTTGGGGAACTGGATAATAGGACGCTGGATGGGTGAAGTACTTTGCCGCCCATTTAGCAAAAACAAGGGATTTTCTCGCCTTTGCGAGCGGAAATTCACGCACAGTTATACTACCTCGCGAGATGGTGTATTAAACTTGTCCTGATAAACACCGCAGCCAATCAGGTCGCGCGTCTTGACAGACGCCTGCCAAATAATCTGGTGATGTTATTTTCCAGACAATTCCCTCGTGGTTGAGCTTGAGAAATTCAAAATGGAAAACGATTTCAACAGTCATTTCTTTCGATTTACAATCCCACCGACCCCACTGGATTCTCCATTTCTTCGGCCGGGTCCTTAAACCAGAATTGTGGTCTTGGATAAGCCTACATATATGTAGTCTTGCGCTTATGGCGCTGAATGTTGTTTTATTGTTGAATTGACAGAATTATTTAAAACATTTCGTCGCATCTTCCCTATTTGTAAGGACATAAGCCTCATTGGCTGAATAAAACTCCTTTTACTTCTCAAAAATACAGCGAAAATAATCACAAGAGAAGTCATTCCAAGCACTACGGCCCCTTTCATTTTTTATTATGGCGCGCTTTTCAATTTAGCGGCATAGATTGCGGGTAAATTTCACAGTGAAAACAGTTGTCACTTTTAACTAGTAAAAGTCGGTTTGTAAACAAAGCCTAGAAAGAATGTTCAGCTAGTTAATCGGCCTAGTGAAAACACAACCTTAAGGTCTTCCTTAGATTATAATCGTGTAAAATAAACACGAGTCGCAGCGTGAGATGCTTCAAACACGTCAGTCACAAGGGATATTTATCTGCACCGGCCGGTAGCACGTGAGCGTTGCTGCCGTATTTCACAATTTAATACAGTCCAGCCTTTTAAACACAGTTTTCAGCTCGGAGAATTGCAGGAAAATCAGAACCAAGAACGTCGACATGAATCCCGACTACGATCATGATTATGATGCCGGCTAAAGTATTTGTTTTTTAAATACCATGTCTTTCTATTTATTATTTGGTAGTGTTTTCACCTCATATTCTGCGTACATCTTCTACATTACACATGACATCATCTACACTACCGATATAAAGCAAAAACAAAAAAACACTGCAACAAATGCAAAATACTTTCTGCGATCCATTTTCAATTCAAGGCGTACAATTCTCATGTTGCATCACGTTTCCTCTATCTTAATCTAGACGATTAAGTAAAAAATTTTCTTGCTCGAATTCTAATGTGAAGGCTTAAGTAAAAGAAAATTGCTTTGCAAAATTTTGCTTGAAATTTTACTAAGCAAAACTTGATTCTAGTGTGAAGCCACGCATTATTAGAGTCAAAAGTATCACCCCGCGAAGCCATCCAGTAACACCAAAGTTTTATATCGAATACGTATTGATTGAAGCTTTTCACTTACCGTTCAATTCACTTTCTCCAGTAAGTAATGATGGTAGTTCAAGTTTGTATTGCGGCGGGGTAGATATGTCAAAGTTCTCAACTTTTTCATCGCACTTGCTTATAAGGTACAGCTTCAATGTGTATTGGCCCAGACCCAAGGTTCGCATCTTATCCTGGAGGCCCAAAAAATAAGAAAGATGCTTTTCGAAAGCATTTAACGACTCCTTGTGCTCGTCGCTAAACAGAATTCTGGACTTATATCTTTCGATTGGCTTTTCTTGCCCTTGACTAAAGACACTAACAATGGCTTTAATCACACTCATCGTCAAGACTTTCGACCTGGACGATCAGACAGACTCTAAAATCCACCAGCCATGTGCTTATCTTCAACAAGACGCTACGGAGCGTACACTTCGGCGTCGTGGTTGTGGAACTAATTAACTGTAAACGCGGAGGAATAGTAAGAAATCAAATATGGTAAGAGTAAGATGTTAATTTGTGAAATTATGGGATTTGTCAAGATATTCTGAAAAGAGCAACATCCAAGAGGCCTACCTGCCAAAAACTAGCATTTCGGGACAAATTGTCTCCGAGGTGTTAGCCAAGTTATGCTCTGATGACTCCATACAAATCCTTTTAAAAAACAATTGTCTATTTTTCTGAGTCAAATCAGGCTTCAAAAACAGTATAGCAGTCTCATGTACTGATTAAAGATATGTAAGGCATGGGTAAGGAGTCAATTACGTTGAGCATGGAATTGGCTAAAACTCAAAGTCACGACTTCGAATGTTTTGAGGATAATTATTCACTGACTATCAGCACGTAGGGATGTCGGATTAACACAAGGAAGTTTAACACCAAAGGAACATAGCCTTCACAGAGCTTTAAAACACAGCATCCTCCAACACAAACTTGACTTGAACTTTGAGTAAAACTAAACAGCTTCTACCAATAATAACAAACTCTCACTGGAAAAAACAGAACCTGAAAATCAACCTTCGTCACACTTGAATAAACACAGCAGACCAACTCGTGGGAAAAAACTTAGTTCGTCAAAAGAACTCGCGTGGAACTTGTATACCGTTTGACATTAGGTTCTAGAAAATACTAAACAGGCGAATAGTAGTAGCTTTTCGACATATTTTATGATTTCAGTAACGGATGCAAATCTGCTGACTGATGCTGAAATGTAGACATGCCCTAATTAATTATTCATGGATAATCCAAAAACGTAGAGAACGTTCAGGAAAGTCACGCAACGCATGAAAGCAATTTTACTACGTAACACTCAACAAAGACAAAATGTCTTTGTGCAGCATTTTGTAACTTTAAATTCATCATAAAACAGTTCGAAAGAAGGGCTCTCTCGTGAAATGTTTTTCAACACTCGGAGAGAAATTCCGTGTCTCTGCGCGGCCACGAAATATCCTCTATTTATTCCTCGAGTAATTAAAGACTAAACTCGAAATGATCTCAAGATATCACGAAGTGGTCCGGTCTCATTTCGTGAAATAAATGAAACAAGCCGAAAAGTCACGAACTTGCACGCCCACTCTTGTCCCGAGACTAGTGCATCATTTCATAACTATTTTTCATATCCCAAATTACCTTGGGTCGCAGTAGCGCAATCGGCTAATCCCTCATCTTAGAGTCTCCTCTGATCTGATGGGTCACACAGGTGAGTCGGTTCAAACCCAGGAAAAGCCAAAATAATAATTCTTTCTTCCTCTGAAAAGTTAAAGAATAAATCAAAGAAATCGAAGTAATCTCGAGATATCTCGAACTAATTCGGCTCTCTCTTCGTCAAATAGCCCTATAGAACCGAAAACCTACAGACTTTGCTTGCCCAATCTTGTCAAAAAATTGCAACTTTGACACATTCCTGAGCGTCGCGAATCCTTTACTTCGCGCTCCGCCAAAGTAAAAATGACGTCATACACAATGTGCATTGTTATTTCGTGTTCTTTGGGATACCTGTGGTGATTTTGTCTATATATCGAATAAATGTTTTTTTCCGTCTGAAAAACAAACTAAAAATACCAAATAGACCACATACATCAAATAATTGTTCAGAGCTTAGGAAAAGCTACAAACAACACGGTTATCTGGACAAAAATAATTCACGACACACGGTTAATTTTTTCCCTTTTTCACGACACACAGTTAATTTTTTGGACGTTTCACGCCACACGCTTAACCCCATTGAGACCCTCATACTACACTGTTCATCGTATATCAGACTGGATTCTATTCATCTCAAAATTTTATCCGAACATACCGCAGTGAAAAACTTGTCATCATTAAAATAAATGACAATCAAATTCTTCTAAAAAGATCCCAAAACTTGCAAATATTCATTCTAACAACCACAACTTGTCAAAAGCGCCCTTAGCTTGCGAATCGAGTTATTTCATTCACACGTGGACAAAACCGCAAATGTCATTTAAATAGGCGAAACTGGGTGAAAACTAGGCGACTATTTAACAATTATTCGNTCTGAGAAGAAAAGTATCTAGAGCTTTATTTGTTTCTGTCAACTCACCGTGAATGAGAAAGTTTTCTTCGTCGCTTCTTGCAAATGCTGTCAACAGCGGCTGCGATCAAGGTGAGCGTTGTTTATCTCCAAAGTTCTTTGCCTTGTTAACTTGCTGGCACGTACAATTTTCGAAAATATTTGCCTTCCTCTCTTCTCCATAAATTAACTTCTATTTATAAAGTAAACCACTTCACAATAAATCACGCTGTTTAAACACCATGAAGTCTTTTCTTGCCTTCAAAGTCATCAGCACTTGGATATTCGTGTATTTTCAAAAGGTTTTACTTTGAAACTTTGGCAAAACACCCAGTTCACGACAGCGATTTTGTTCGGCTTTATATTCACCGCCTAGCGCGGTGAATATAACGTCATAGTCCGAGATAGCTAACCAATCAGATTGCTTGAATTACCAAGATCACTGAGTGTGTATATACTAATTCCCTTTAAAATATTTGTAATACGCAAAAACCCATGTTTAGAACCAGTAATTTGCCGCTTCAACATTCCAATAATTTTAGTAAAAACATGGCAATTTGCCCATGGCAACACCGAAAGCCGAAAAATGCTGATAGAAACAAAATATCATCTTTCAGATCGGCCAAATAATAGACTAATTTTATCAACTCTCTTGATGATCAAACCAAATCTTTGTGGAACCACCATTTTCGTTTCTTTATTTCTTTATTTATTTTTTTGCTGTTTTATATCATGGCTCTGGTAAACAACGAGAAATTAAAGAATTAACACACCCTTTTAAAATTATTTGGGCTAAAATTTATAGAGTATCACTGAAAAGCTTGGTCTGTTTCTGTTTTTTTTTTTTTTTTTTTGAGACGAGATGTTACATGTAAACATAATGTCCCATGTAGCTGCTATTTCACTTTATAGATACTCTATAAATTACCTTATAAAGAGCTCTTTTATTTTTTCCTCATGACGCCAAGTTTTAAAATTGCTTTTTCAGTTTAGTCATTCTGACACTTTAAGTAGCCAGTCAACTTGATAGTAATTTCCGGCTATAATGCATGGTTGCTTGCTACTTATGCCTGGCTAATGACAATTCTCTTAAACTCTTGGCTCAGTCAAATACAGACGATATTCACTTTTCTACAATACTCCGCTGCTTCACTAAGAAATAAAGCGTTTTCACATGACTTTACGTCCGCCATATTGGTGTTTCAAAACAATAAAACGGCGGCCATGTTGGTGTGCCAAACCAGTCTTTTGTTCCAATAAGTTTCCATGGCTGCTGGCCACTTGAGCAAAAACGTTCTATTAAAGCCGGTGAATCATGTTATAGATGATATTACACTGCACTTTTAGTTTCACTGTAAATAAACGAAAATAAAGAAGACAAATCCACGCTTGTGAGAGCCAGGCATCTTCGTACAACCAATCAAAGATATTGGAGAACCATCTAGCGTTCTCTCTCCTTTATTTACTCATGATATTTTAACGAAATACAAGTCCTTCGCCTTAATGTACTTTCAAGAGGATTTACTTATCAACACCAGTGTTTAACTTCCTCGTCAAAAGACGGAATATACCGTGCTTACATTCGTATATTGAGAGTTGTCCCGACCACAGCGGGTAATATTTTTTTTGTTTTCCAACCAGTTGTCGCTGTGCTGGGCGGTAACACGAGAGCATTGATTAGAGCTAAAGGTAAAGTTACTGGTACACATTGAAATTCAAACTCTTTAAACTTTTCTTAAGGGTATGCGTATTTTAATGCATCGACGCGATGCTTCTTATGAAATTTAAATTCAAGGTCAATCGAAATATTGTTAAATGAATCGAGCGTTCGATTTTTCTGCTTCGGTCATTATATATGATCAAACAAAAAGACTTCTAAATGAGTTTTTTTTTCTCCCATGCCAAGGGACTTTCAGTGTCATTTTTCCAATATTTTCAATAACTTTTAAAAATTTAATAACCAAGGGACAACACTGTGAATATGAGTTTCTTTTCAGACAAATGATTCACAGTGTTAAGAAAAACAACTACTTCAAGTAGTAGACTATTTGCCGATGACACTTTCCCAGCTGTGACGGTAAGGATTATTGCAGCTCCTCCCCCTTATGAATCGTAATGTTCAACAAAATTACGTATCCTGGTGGGGTCAGTTTAGAGTCTGAAAACAATGGGTACACTTGTAAATTACACGGTCTTCTAAAAGTATTATTTTAAATCGATCCCTGTATTTAAGCAAGACAAAATACTTGGTTATTCAACGGCGAAAAAAAATTGTAGTATACAGGGTAAACTCCCTGAGAAGAAAATAGCGGAAATTATTTCACAATCAGAAGAGGTGTGCTTTTAAAAGCCGACTCGGGGTCGGGTTTGGTGTACATTCTTTGTTTGCTTCTTTATGTTTGATATTTTGGTCAAGGAAAACAACATATAAGGAAAAAAAGAGCAATAGCCTCAAGCCCTTTAGTCAACGTTGCTCAGGATAAACGCTTTTTTAAAAATGAATCAGAAAAATACACTAAATTACAATTTGAACATAATTACCGTAGAGGTTGCAAAAAGATCAGTCACTATCAAGAACAGTCCTACTAAAGATTACACTCGACTCGGACGATCACAATAGCTTACTCATGAAATTAAAAAAAGTAACGGTCCTACGATCAAAACTTGAGTTTATCCTGTATTTATTTAGAGAAAATAAGATAAAACAAAAATAGCAAACACAATTAAACTTTGAATTCACCATTTTCGTTCAACAATTCAAAACATGACACGCCTTTTAGGGCTTAAAGAAGCCGCTAACTTAGGGAAAAACAAGTCGCGATCCAATGATGTCAACAGTCATCACGCTATTTCTCATTTTAAACACAGCTCTAAAGAACGAAAAAGAGTCTCTGATAAAGAAATAAGCCCGCTTTTTTCGCTA
>CALNXI010000626.1:177894-212624 GCA_942486025.1 Porites evermanni | reverse complement strand
TTTAAACTACATGTATTAAGCTTCACATTGAAGCACAAGTACCTTTTTCTTCAACCTGCCATCATACAAAGCCATTGTAGCAAATATTGGTTCAACTTCCAACTCAAGCCTTAAGTTAGAAAATAAAAGAAAATTAGAACATGTGTTACCAAGTATTTTACCACAATGCAAATATCACATTACCTCCAGACAAAATAACTCACTTGAGTTGAAGACACTTCACCAAAATTCTCTGCCCAAAATGTTCCTGAGGAATAGTGGCAGGAACTCTCTTTTCTATTCCCTCCTCCTGAAAAATAGATCATGAACAGGGCCCAGTTATTCAAAAGGTGGATAACGTTGTCCATCAAATAAATCTCTATCCAGTGCATGACGTAATTGGATTCCCTAATACTTATCCACTGGATAGTGCTATCCAACGTTATTTTAAAGACGTTTTCAAGTTGCCAGTATATACAGTTATTACCGGTAATGACTTCAGCACAGAATTGACCCAAAACAGCAATATCCATAATGACATAGCCCCCGTAAAGACAGCCCTGAATTATACCTGCTGAATGGGATATATGGAAAATAAAGAGTGTATCCTGTGAAGCTGGCGATCTTCTTCATTTGCACGATCCACCTCGTCCCCTGGAGTGCGTTCAAGAACAGTTGGCAGCAGAGAATCAGGGTTGCATGACTGCAGGTCAAAAATGCTGATGAAAGGAATACAGAATATAGGGTATAAATCACAAGTAACAGGTGTGATTAGTGATGAAATGTGATCATACATGCTATTCTACAGACTACAGTAGCACTGCAAAGAGGTGTAACATAAGTATGTGTAATCAAATGGTGACGAGTGAAATTAGGGAATAATTTCACATGCGTCTTGTCCAAATTCTTATAATTTACTAAACTAATTAACTTAACTAACTAAAGGCTCAGGAAATTATTAGGATTTGGACAAAACTCAAGTGAAATACAGTCGACTCTCTCTTAACGGACACCTCTATAAGACGGACACCTCTGTAAAACAGACACCTAGAGTTGGTCCCTGCCTTTCTTAGCTCCCTCTATTTGACTTTCTTTAAGACGGACATCTCTCTAAGACAGACAGCTAGTGCCGGCCCCAAAGGTGTCCGTCTTAGAGAGAGTTGACTGTAATTCCCTTATTTCACAAGTATACCATTTGATAAAATACCTATTCATATCATGGATCAAAATGATGAATTCATTCGCAATAGTGGATTTTTGAAATGTTTATCCTGGTTTTATCATATCGATCAAGAACTCCGCGATCTTAAACGTTTACAGCTTAAATTTTGCTCAAGTTCAGAATTTTCCGAATATTTCAACAAAATATTTGTTAGAATCCTTCTTGATGTGCTCTTTCCTGTGTTAAGGTTTTCTAAAGCATTTTTTTAATGCCCTGACATCTTTATTCATAAAAATTTTTAGACTTTGTCATCATCTTGGCTCTGAGACATACAGAAGGTTGCCATGGCAATTTTGTAATTTCACCTGTGAAATCAGAAAATTAATATCGCTGAAATTTTGCATGCCCTGACATCTTCATTGATAAAACTTTTAAGCTTTGTCATCATCTTGGCACTGAGACGTACAGAAGGTTGCCATGGCAATTTGGTAATTTCACAAGTGAAATTAGAAATATCGCTGAAATTTCGCCCTAAAATAAAGGAGTAATTAATACATCACCCATGATATTATCCTAAAGCCAAAAAATGTTATGAATTATAAGATATACAAATAATAATTATTAGGGTTTAGAGACAAGGCCTGAAACTTTTGATTTTACTTTTGTTGTGTGAACATAGAAGACATAACACTGTGGGTTCAAATTGCACTAGAAATAATCTACAGACTATTACATGTACATGTAATTTTATAAGCTTAGAATTATTGATGAGATATCATCTAAAAAAAAAAATGAAATGTTCACAGAACAATATTAGACTAATTACCTTGATGCCCAGCTACCCCTTGGTAAGCTGTCTTCCTTAGAGGGTGGTGCTAGTTTTTGCTGTGAACCACTTTTACCCTGTAGGTAAAATAAATTTCAACTGAAGTTCAAGGGAATACACTTTGTTCCCTGTATGTGTATTCTACAAAGGTTCCTTTCACAACAACTTAGGGTAAATGACTCCTAAGTTCTTGAGTTCCTCAATTCAGGGCTTCTGATAGGCCACGGAAGAAAAAGTCAAATTTTGTGGGATTTTTAGGGACAAATTCGCGGAAAAATCGGCTGATTTCGCGGGAATTTCTACTTTGTGGTTATTTTCAAGGCAAATTTTGCTAGAAATCGATCGGTTTTGCGCTGATCAGACCAGCATTTTTAACGTTTTTCTAACAGAGGTCATCACTTGCTCTTTCAACAACAATACGCTCCAGAAATGAACCAATGGCAAAGCCTTTAACATCATGGCTATTGCCCAGTTTTTCGCAACTTAATCTACACCTGGTAGTTTCGGGACATTGTTTGCACGTTTCAGTGATGAAGTTCCAAGATAAATTTGCAAGTTTACGGCAAGTGTATAGCCCCTATCGCTGAAATAAGTTTCAAATATGTTGTACAGACATGTATTTGATAAGATTTCTACCAAAAATTTAATTTCGCGGTATTTTTCGTGTTTTTGTAAATTTCGCGGGATTTTGAGGATTTACCAGAATTTCGCTGCTCCGCGACCGCGCAAAGTATCAGAAGCCCTGTTAATTAGGGTTCCAACATCCAGCACATAACCTTCAGACTTATGGCTGCCATTTGTGATTGTGGTCTCACTTGCTCAGAAGCCCCTCAAAAGAATCCAGCCAGGCTGACCACCTGATGGCAGAGTTAGACCACCACAGCAGCCACTACTGTACTGTACATCCCCTAACTGTTTACAAACAGCATGTGGGTTCTTTAATGTCCCACAGATTTTATATCAGCAATTAGGTTGCGAGATGGGCCAATCATGGTTTATCATCCTTGACTGGGAACACTAGAGAAATTGATTATTTATTGAACTGGCCCCGGTTGTTCAAACGTCGGATAGCGCTATCCACCGGATAAATCACTATCCCGCGGATAAGTATTACAGAAATCAATTACGCTATCCGCTGGATAGTGATTTATCCGGTGGATAGCGCTATCCAATGTTTGAACAACTGGGGCCTGATGTCATTTCAAAGGCAGCACTTTCTCCAAAGTTATTTTAAGACCATGAATTTTGGTCCAGCTAAGGTTAAACTCAAGATCTGTAATTTGGCAGACCAGTACTCATCCGACTGAGCAATTGACCATGCATCATTCGGCTCAATTTAGGTTCTGGGAAACTGCCCACCCACCCCTCCCAAAACCCAACATTTTGCCCCAAGTGAGAAGTAAATGTTAACATTGAGTTAGGGGAGGGGTAGGTGGGCAGTTCCCCAGAAAGCTAAATTGATCCCATCATTCATTATGCAAAAAGTTTAATTGAGCACATATAAAAATTAATGTAAGGTGTTTGACTAACACAAGGTAATAACAGAGAAAAACTCCAGTATTTTTAGATGGGTGTAAATACAGCAGCAGTAAATTCAAGCATTAATTCTTATTCTTACCTGCTCTTGTAACTTTGCCTTTTCATCAATTTCATAAACTTGGCTTGGCAGTGACTTAACAAAGCTTGGTGATCGCACTATTCGACGTCTTGAATCTGGTCTTCCTTCATCGGAAGAGCGAAACTGATATCTGATTGCAAGTAATATTAGATGACAGTCATTAAAGAGATTTAGAATAATGTTTACGGCAAAGGCAAACACTACCACTTCATTTACTTCCTTTACTTGATGTTCACTGTTCATTATGTCCACAAAACAAGAAGTTTCTCACCAGTAAGTGGACATACATACATGCAGTTTACAGTTTTTATCTGCTCATTTCCTATTTTAGTAAATTGTCAATTTGAATCTGATGTTTGCTGTTTACCATAAACATGATACTAAATCTCAGCGAAAACGTTATTATACCATTTGTTCAGTTGTTGACTATTCTACCTCTAAAACCTTTTTTCCAGGCAGTTAACCAGTTTCCCTTCTCTGTGTTTCAGTAATAAACACACTGTAAATCCTCTATTAAGCCCTCCCTCCCTCTCAAATAAGCTCCCTCCCTCTAAGAAGTCTCCCTTTTCAGGGGATGAAAGTTAATAAGCCCCCCCCCTCCCCTCCCCTAATTATTCTTCACTAATAAATGATAGACTGTATTAATCAATCACGACTGTAAAACTTCATGTAGACTGATCAAAGATTGTTGAAAACTTGAAGTTTGGATTTGATTCTAATCCTTGGCTGCATGACCTCCAACCTTCTTGTACTTAAGCTTTTCCACTTTGTATCGTAGTCCTTTATGGAGAACTGATACTATTGTCTTTTCTAAATAAAATAAGCCCCCCATCTCTATAAAGCCCCACCCCCCTCATTAAAAAGGGCTTGAAATAAATAAGCGCTTACTGCGCTTTTCACAAACATTCGAACTCTACAGTTCATAACCTGCCTTGCATTTTTCGCTGCCGTCAATCATGGTTATGATCACAAGCAACAAACCTTGAAACACAGAAACACACAAAACAGATCAAAATCCACCAATCACAGTTCACAAACCATGACCTTTTGAACCAGTTTAAGTAAAGTTTTGTTTCCTAAGAGGTCCACTAAGTTGATTGACGGCAGTGGAAAATGCATTCGTTAGCTGGCTTTTGAACTGACCTCATAATGCACACATTTGTGAAAAGCGAGGTTTTATGGCAAGTGGCAAGTCATGGGATCTTCCCCGGATTTAGTCAATTTGCCCTCCATCCCACTCATCTGAACTAGAACTTGGAGGGTCATGAGTTTAATACCCTGCTTTCTAGTGTTAGAATTCTCCTTCTTCTAAATTGCATTACCTGCGATTAACAATTGCCCAGTCAGCAGAATAACAATGAATGCTGTCTTTGAGCTGTGGGTTGTTCTCAATTCTGCATTAAAAAGGAATCTTGAATTAACTGCTACAGTACATAAAACTAACCAAACAGACAAACCAAACACTACAACTGTTTCTACCTTGGAATTTTCAGTGTCCTTCAGGTATGGTTCTGCACATTCACTTATGTCTCCTTGCTGCAGAACTTTCTCCAACTTGATGACAAGAAATACATCTGATGAGGGGTATGTGATGGAGAATATAGCAGACCGGCTCAGAGTGGAGATATCTGTGCGAGGATTGTGTTCTTTGACCAGTTTTCTGCACCACTCACTGTTCATGTCAAAGTGGAAATTTTCTGATATCTGTAGCAGTAAGGATTGAAAAAACGCAGAAACATTTCATAAGTACTATAGGCTGAGCATGATTGTCCGGATGACATCGTCCTGAATAGGACTGTTGTTAACAGTGACTGACATTTCAACAAGCTAAGTGATAGTCATCTTCAGAGTCAAAGTGAGTTGTATCATGTCAGCTGATGGTATTAAACTTTGGTTGGGGCAGACTGGTCAATTATGCCGCGATGTTATTGGTCATCTGTCAGTTCAGGCTTATTATTGGCTATGAAGACTGGAAAAAATTAATTATCAGGGAGAGCTTAAGCATGTAGCCATGAAGACAACCTCGCAGTGAAAGCATCACTGAAAAAAGGGAATTTGCATCCTTTCAAACTGTATTGCATTAGCCTCACTCAGGTTATCAAATCTAGATAATCTTTTCTGTATTCAAGTTCAAAATGAGATTAAGGGAAATACATATCCTTTATTAAAAATCTCATTAGCAAATTTCACGTCATAATTGGCAGAGGACGTCAAAGACATGTATGGTGTTACCGCTCAAAAGTAAGTTACAACCCTCTCAGGAGACATACGTCTTGTCTCGAGAGACAAGACTCTAGTCTCGCGAGAGGCTTTAAAAACTGCAAGGATCAAATGTATTCGGAATGTTTAGCACTCAACAACGAAACAACAAGACACTCGTCTCGCAAGAAGCCAGATGACGTTTGTAACTTATTATTGAATGGTACTGTAGGTCCAAAAAGTGTAATGTTTATGTTGTGCTATAGTTGTGCTAAAACTAATAGTTATAACCTAGTAACTTTTTATACTCACTTGTCTGGGGATGTAAGTCTTGTTTGGAAAATTGCTCATAAACTTATTAAACAAAGACTCAACTGCTCTGGACAATTAGCAACATTTGAGCACTGGACAAATTTTCGTCAAGACTTGTGCGGACCAATTTTGTTGCAAACCGCCACACCATGAAAAAGTACATGTATGGCTGGATTACAAGTTGTCCAAAATTGCCCCCACTCAAGGCTCTTGCCAGGTATAAATACATATTAATGGGGTCTGGATGAGTTTTAAACTACATGTATTAAGCTTCACATTGAAGCACAAGTACCTTTTTCTTCAACCTGCCATCATACAAAGCCATTGTAGCAAATATTGGTTCAACTTCCAACTCAAGCCTTAAGTTAGAAAATAAAAGAAAATTAGAACATGTGTTACCAAGTATTTTACCACAATGCAAATATCACATTACCTCCAGACAAAATAACTCACTTGAGTTGAAGACACTTGACCAAAATTCTCTGCCCAAAATGTTCCTGAGGAATAGTGGCAGGAACTCTCTTTTCTATTCCCTCCTCCTGAAAAATAGATCATGAACAGGGCCCAGTTATTCGAAAGATGGATAACGTTGTCCATCAAATAAATCTCTATCCAGTGCATGACGTAATTGGATTCCCTAATACTTATCCACTGGATAGTGCTATCCAACGTTATTTTAAAGACGTTTTCAAGTTGCCAGTATATACAGTTATTACCGGTAATGACTTCAGCACAGAATTGACCCAAAACAGCAATATCCATAATGACATAGCCCCCGTAAAGACAGCCCTGAATTATACCTGCTGAATGGGATATATGGAAAATAAAGAGTGTATCCTGTGAAGCTGGCGATCTTCTTCATTTGCACGATCCACCTCGTCCCCTGGAGTGCGTTCAAGAACAGTTGGCAGCAGAGAATCAGGGTTGCATGACTGCAGGTCAAAAATGCTGATGAAAGGAATACAGAATATAGGGTATAAATCACAAGTAACAGGTGTGATTAGTGATGAAATGTGATCATACATGTTATTCTACAGACTACAGTAGCACTGCAAAGAGGTGTAACATAAGTATGTGTAATCAAATGGTGACGAGTGAAATTAGGGAATAATTTCACATGCGTCTTGTCCAAATTCTTATAATTTACTAAACTAATTAACTTAACTAACTAAAGGCTCAGGAAATTATTAGGATTTGGACAAAACTCAAGTGAAATACAGTCGACTCTCTCTTAACGGACACCTCTATAAGACGGACACCTCTGTAAAACGGACACCTAGAGTTGGTCCCTGCCTTTCTTAGCTCCCTCTATTTGACTTTCTTTAAGACGGACATCTCTCTAAGACAGACAGCTAGTGCCGGCCCCAAAGGTGTCCGTCTTAGAGAGAGTTGACTGTAATTCCCTTATTTCACAAGTATACCATTTGATAAAATACCTATTCATATCATGGATCAAAATGATGAATTCATTCGCAATAGTGGATTTTTGAAATGTTTATCCTGGTTTTATCATATCGATCAAGAACTCCGCGATCTTAAACGTTTACAGCTTAAATTTTGCTCAAGTTCAGAATTTTCCGAATATTTCAACAAAATATTTGTTAGAATCCTTCTTGATGTGCTCTTTCCTGTGTTAAGGTTTTCTAAAGCATTTTTTTAATGCCCTGACATCTTTATTCATAAAAATTTTTAGACTTTGTCATCATCTTGGCTCTGAGACATACAGAAGGTTGCCATGGCAATTTTGTAATTTCACCTGTGAAATCAGAAAATTAATATCGCTGAAATTTTGCATGCCCTAACATCTTCATTGATAAAACTTTTAAGCTTTGTCATCATCTTGGCACTGAGACGTACAGAAGGTTGCCATGGCAATTTGGTAATTTCACAAGTGAAATTAGAAATATCGCTGAAATTTCGCCCTAAAATAAAGGAGTAATTAATACATCACCCATGATATTATCCTAAAGCCAAAAAATGTTATGAATTATAAGATATACAAATAATAATTATTAGGGTTTAGAGACAAGGCCTGAAACTTTTGATTTTACTTTTGTTGTGTGAACATAGAAGACATAACACTGTGGGTTCAAATTGCACTAGAAATAATCTACAGACTATTACATGTACATGTAATTTTATAAGCTTAGAATTATTGATGAGATATCATCTAAAAAAAAAAATGAAATGTTCACAGAACAATATTAGACTAATTACCTTGATGCCCAGCTACCCCTTGGTAAGCTGTCTTCCTTAGAGGGTGGTGCTAGTTTTTGCTGTGAACCACTTTTACCCTGTAGGTAAAATAAATTTCAACTGAAGTTCAAGGGAATACACTTTGTTCCCTGTATGTGTATTCTACAAAGGTTCCTTTCACAACAACTTAGGGTAAATGACTCCTAAGTTCTTGAGTTCCTCAATTCAGGGCTTCTGATAGGCCACGGAAGAAAAAGTCAAATTTTGTGGGATTTTTAGGGACAAATTCGCGGAAAAATCGGCTGATTTCGCGGGAATTTCTACTTTGTGGTTATTTTCAAGGCAAATTTTGCTAGAAATCGATCGGTTTTGCGCTGATCAGACCAGCATTTTTAACGTTTTTCTAACAGAGGTCATCACTTGCTCTTTCAACAACAATACGCTCCAGAAATGAACCAATGGCAAAGCCTTTAACATCATGGCTATTGCCCAGTTTTTCGCAACTTAATCTACACCTGGTAGTTTCGGGACATTGTTTGCACGTTTCAGTGATGAAGTTCCAAGATAAATTTGCAAGTTTACGGCAAGTGTATAGCCCCTATCGCTGAAATAAGTTTCAAATATGTTGTACAGACATGTATTTGATAAGATTTCTACCAAAAATTTAATTTCGCGGTATTTTTCGTGTTTTTGTAAATTTCGCGGGATTTTGAGGATTTACCAGAATTTCGCTGCTCCGCGACCGCGCAAAGTATCAGAAGCCCTGTTAATTAGGGTTCCAACATCCAGCACATAACCTTCAGACTTATGGCTGCCATTTGTGATTGTGGTCTCACTTGCTCAGAAGCCCCTCAAAAGAATCCAGCCAGGCTGACCACCTGATGGCAGAGTTAGACCACCACAGCAGCCACTACTGTACTGTACATCCCCTAACTGTTTACAAACAGCATGTGGGTTCTTTAATGTCCCACAGATTTTATATCAGCAATTAGGTTGCGAGATGGGCCAATCATGGTTTATCATCCTTGACTGGGAACACTAGAGAAATTGATTATTTATTGAACTGGCCCCGGTTGTTCAAACGTCGGATAGCGCTATCCACCGGATAAATCACTATCCCGCGGATAAGTATTACAGAAATCAATTACGCTATCCGCTGGATAGTGATTTATCCGGTGGATAGCGCTATCCAATGTTTGAACAACTGGGGCCTGATGTCATTTCAAAGGCAGCACTTTCTCCAAAGTTATTTTAAGACCATGAATTTTGGTCCAGCTAAGGTTAAACTCAAGATCTGTAATTTGGCAGACCAGTACTCATCCGACTGAGCAATTGACCATGCATCATTCGGCTCAATTTAGGTTCTGGGAAACTGCCCACCCACCCCTCCCAAAACCCAACATTTTGCCCCAAGTGAGAAGTAAATGTTAACATTGAGTTAGGGGAGGGGTAGGTGGGCAGTTCCCCAGAAAGCTAAATTGATCCCATCATTCATTATGCAAAAAGTTTAATTGAGCACATATAAAAATTAATGTAAGGTGTTTGACTAACACAAGGTAATAACAGAGAAAAACTCCAGTATTTTTAGATGGGTGTAAATACAGCAGCAGTAAATTCAAGCATTAATTCTTATTCTTACCTGCTCTTGTAACTTTGCCTTTTCATCAATTTCATAAACTTGGCTTGGCAGTGACTTAACAAAGCTTGGTGATCGCACTATTCGACGTCTTGAATCTGGTCTTCCTTCATCGGAAGAGCGAAACTGATATCTGATTGCAAGTAATATTAGATGACAGTCATTAAAGAGATTTAGAATAATGTTTACGGCAAAGGCAAACACTACCACTTCATTTACTTCCTTTACTTGATGTTCACTGTTCATTATGTCCACAAAACAAGAAGTTTCTCACCAGTAAGTGGACATACATACATGCAGTTTACAGTTTTTATCTGCTCATTTCCTATTTTAGTAAATTGTCAATTTGAATCTGATGTTTGCTGTTTACCATAAACATGATACTAAATCTCAGCGAAAACGTTATTATACCATTTGTTCAGTTGTTGACTATTCTACCTCTAAAACCTTTTTTCCAGGCAGTTAACCAGTTTCCCTTCTCTGTGTTTCAGTAATAAACACACTGTAAATCCTCTATTAAGCCCTCCCTCCCTCTCAAATAAGCTCCCTCCCTCTAAGAAGTCTCCCTTTTCAGGGGATGAAAGTTAATAAGCCCCCCCCCTCCCCTCCCCTAATTATTCTTCACTAATAAATGATAGACTGTATTAATCAATCACGACTGTAAAACTTCATGTAGACTGATCAAAGATTGTTGAAAACTTGAAGTTTGGATTTGATTCTAATCCTTGGCTGCATGACCTCCAACCTTCTTGTACTTAAGCTTTTCCACTTTGTATCGTAGTCCTTTATGGAGAACTGATACTATTGTCTTTTCTAAATAAAATAAGCCCCCCATCTCTATAAAGCCCCACCCCCCTCATTAAAAAGGGCTTGAAATAAATAAGCGCTTACTGCGCTTTTCACAAACATTCGAACTCTACAGTTCATAACCTGCCTTGCATTTTTCGCTGCCGTCAATCATGGTTATGATCACAAGCAACAAACCTTGAAACACAGAAACACACAAAACAGATCAAAATCCACCAATCACAGTTCACAAACCATGACCTTTTGAACCAGTTTAAGTAAAGTTTTGTTTCCTAAGAGGTCCACTAAGTTGATTGACGGCAGTGGAAAATGCATTCGTTAGCTGGCTTTTGAACTGACCTCATAATGCACACATTTGTGAAAAGCGTGGTTTTATGGCAAGTGGCAAGTCATGGGATCTTCCCCGGATTTAGTCAATTTGCCCTCCATCCCACTCATCTGAACTAGAACTTGGAGGGTCATGAGTTTAATACCCTGCTTTCTAGTGTTAGAATTCTCCTTCTTCTAAATTGCATTACCTGCGATTAACAATTGCCCAGTCAGCAGAATAACAATGAATGCTGTCTTTGAGCTGTGGGTTGTTCTCAATTCTGCATTAAAAAGGAATCTTGAATTAACTGCTACAGTACATAAAACTAACCAAACAGACAAACCAAACACTACAACTGTTTCCTGTTAGTTTTTAAGTACCAGTCTATATCATCATCTGTTAATTGACATTCTGACAAGCAATTTCACCTTCAAAACACTGACATAAATTAATAGATGACATGGCAACAAAGGAAATGCAGATGAATTGAAACTGTGAGAGTAACAAAGAAAAGTATAATTATGGAGTTACGGCTTCCTCTTCAAATTCAGACTACAGACATAGATACAAATGTACCAAGTTTTCCTATTCACGTGATGAAGGATTCTTTTTTTTCTGAGAAAAACTTTACAGGAAAGGATCAAGCACTTTGTGCAAAGTGGATGCACTTTCAACGTTCCTATTATCGTTGTCATTATAGCTTCATAATTCGCTTAAGATCTACCTTCATTATAACCATTACTAATAAATTATAGTCATGTACCCTAACTCCTTAGGAAAGCATGGCAACACTGTGCGACACTGCCTAGGGATAGTGGTGACCTCCATATCATCATCTGGAAATTCCAGCATTTTACTCTTGGGGTCATTCTCGTTGAAAGGCTGGTTTGCCATCACAATCTCCTCGAACTCAGGAGGCTCCACGACCTCATTAAGAGGAATCTGCAATAAAAAGCAAGATGCATAAATATATATATTTTGTTATAATTCTACGGGCTGCTTGAACAGAGGAACAAAAGTGTCAGAAGCTTGCAGGGGAGACAGAATGCAAAAAGTAAGAGTTTAAGGAGAAGTGCAGCCTTCTGACAAGATTTTGACTGCACATCCTAGAACTTCGAAAGCTGTATTTATAGCCAGGAGCAAATGCCCATGTAGTGCTCCAACTTGCAAACGACGTTTTGGGTAGTTTTGCTTCTTTTTCGCCAGATAGTGATGATGATGATGATGATGATGATGATGATTTTGATGATGATGATAACTCATTTACGGACTAAGAACCTAGTGCCCTATTGTGAGGTGCTCACATAATAATACCTTTTCACCTTCAACTAATGTGAGAGAGCTCTCACCCTTTCCAGGCTTGGATCTTACAGTCTCACCCCAAAATTAGTTCCCTGCAGGGGAATATCTGGGATTTCATGTAAAGGTGGTTGGACAAGAGATGACAACAGATGGTGGGAATACCTTTGGGGTCTCTCAGCGACAGAAATCACAGACAATGTATGTTATCAAGTTCTTTCCTAGAATTCTTGACTTCAGTAATTCAATGGTTTTGATTCACTGTCCAGTTGCATGACATTGATAATAATCCTGTGGAATGTCAATGATTTTATATTCAAGGGAATCGATTTTCAAAAGCCAACTAAATGCTGGACACAAAAAAATTCATGTATGAAATGTCTTCATTTCTCTTAGACCCTTTACAAATGACTCACAAATGAAAGACAATATTACATAATTTGAGATAAAACGTTTTGGCACAATATATAACTTTAGATAATCTTTAGTAAACAGTTTAAAAGAATACTTCAATACTGACACAAAAGGACAACGGAAGTTAGGAAAATTCTTATGACCTAAAAAAGAATAGATTAGTGTTGCTTTACTTCCTGTCCCCCGCTTCGATCATACGTCATGTGTAATCTCCTGCAATTCAGTTGTTGTTTAAATTTAACTTAAGAACGCTAAAGGACTACTCTTGTAAACTTAAGACCCAATATTTTGTTTCGTTAAGTAATTGAAGTAACATAAAATAATACAATTCATTGTCGATTTCCGTTCAGTGTAATTAATATACAGCCACAGTACAATGTCCCACCACCATCTTATATTAATCTTCCCACAAACACTGCCGTTTATTGAAGCTACAAATTTCAAAGACGCCTCAAGGGATATCAAAACAAAATCTTCTTTCACTTTATACCCACACTATTTCAGAAATGACTTACCGTTCCGGTAGCGAAATGGAGGAAAGAGCTCGAAACCGACGGTGACTTAGTGAAACTTGTTTGCGTGCCGAAAGAGGTCGACCCATTCCTTCGAAATCTAGACAAAAGCAAAGATGCAAATCACAATTAACAAAAATTCTCGACTTTTCATAATCTTCAAGGCAACAATTTTTGGACTTACTTGTTCAGTTTCTGGGCAAACGCCCTGGTTGAGCCGGTAGAAGTTTGGCTGCCTGAGCTTTGAGCAGCCATGTTGGCAGAGAACAACACTATCCCACTCGTCTCCAGTACCGCGCGTTATATGAAAGCGCGCGGGGACAAGACACAAGGGACTTTTTGAGGACGCGGACGACAACGAGAAAGTTAAAAAAACAATGGGTTTAATTAGCAAAACAACAACTTCGCACGCGCATCACACTTTTTTGTACATTTCTTTCCCGTTTTGGCACGACTACGTTGTGAAAATGACTAATTTCGCGTTTTATGGAGGACGTAACTCGGCAAGCAACGGCGAAATTTTATTTCCCTTTCTGAGCTTGACTATGGTCCCTTGAAATTCAGCTTAGAAGGGTTCGACTACAATTGACAAAGTAAGTGGGTAGGAATAATCACTATAAAGACTGGAAGAACGCAAATTCACTTTTTAAGCAACGTTCTTGTCGCCGTCGCGTCGTTGGATCTTAAAGTCTCTACAAGTCGCTGCGCGACGCGACCGGAACTTAACCCTTCCCCAAAAAAGGAGAGAAAAGAAAAAGGAAAACAGCAGAGCAGTTCCCAAAATAATCTCGGTTTGGAGCACAAAAACCACGGCTGTAGAGGTATTTCCGTGGTCGTCGCTTCTTTGCACCCAAAAGGTTACTTTTTGGATGAAGAGAATTGAAGTGACGACCGAAAATACGTCTGCGTTCGCTGGCTGACATACAGGAACCCAAAGGACTGTATCGTTAATTTTTTAATTTCCTTTGCGTCACGGTCTTGATCTTCTTCTCTTCGCTGGACTATTATGCTTGTTGTTGTTGTTGCTGTTTTCATTTGTGTGTTTTTATACTTCTCCCGGGATCTTTGATAGAGACTAGGCTACAGGCTAATTAATAGTTTATAGTCATGGTTTTGCCTTTCAACTTGGAAAAATAGTTACGCTTTTCACGTGCCCGGGTTCTACGGCTTATCATATGGTCGGACAAATAGGACAGGAGCATATTATCCCGGAGCCTCATCTCCCATTTAGAGTAACAGTGCTAAAGTGCTGGCTATCTCTCCAAAATGGCCTTTTTCACATGATATCACGTCCGCCATATTGGTGTCCAAAAACAAAAAAACTGCGGCCATGTTGCCCCGTTGTTGCAGTTTTTGTTACGTAAACCCTTCCTATTTTCCCCAATAAATTTGCATATCCGCTACCCAAGTGAGTTAAAATGCTCTATTCTGAGTTACGCATTCCAGCAAAATTTGGTCCCTACCGCGCTCGCGTTCGGGGTCCCTGTGAAAAATGGCAAAGAGCAGGCCGTGTTAAAAAAAAGGCCACTGAGAGCTACTGAGCTTGTTGTACTATGTGTTTGTAACTCCACCGTTCAAATAGGCATCTGGACGAACCATCGGTCTTTTTTCCCTTTTTTTTTTCAGTAACTTGCTGGCCATTGTTCCGCCATCTCAGACTACAGCTTCGTCAGTGTAACAATAGCGAGAAGCTGCACCTTTTATTTCTAACTAACCCTGCCAGTGGGCTGTGGGCTTCCTAGAATCTCTCATTTCACTGGATCCTCGATAGCACACAGCTCTACTGTTTTAGGCTTAGTTAATGTTGTATCCTGTGTACAGCAACCCCTTCCCCTCAAACAAAAGGGGAGGCGGTGGCTGTACGCAGGCTGCATTGTTACTGTTGTTCAGGCTGTTGTTTGATTATTTTGTTCTTATTGGGCCTCCTGTGAAATCTTGTAAAAGTTACGTACCGCCTGTGTGGGCTTCTTGTCTTGAACCGATATTCCAGCAATCATAGGCAAAAATATGGGACTACTAATTGTGTTCGAAGTTTAGAGAACACAACCTAAAGTGAACGCGAGAAGCCTCGGCACAAGCATTTATTAGCAGAAAGAATCTCGATTTTAGGTTGGTTCAACTACCGGGAATAAGTCACAGCCTCCAAGGGCAAGGTGTGCTAGCATCTAAAAGGATCAGAATGTGCGCGAATGTAATATTTAAAACTTGCAATATTTTAGTACGTGCAAAAATTATTTACCGTACAATGATAATAATAGTAGTTTTGCATTTCTTCTTTTTTTTGGTTCGGCCACATAAGCTTTTCAGCTTTAATTACTACCGTGGATAAATTAAGTTTATTGATTGATTGATTGATAGAAAATGAGCAAAGCTGCACGTAAAAGAAAAAACATTCGCGCACATTCAGATCCTTTTAGATGGGCGCGCACCTTGCCGATGGAGGCTATGACGTATTTCCGGTAGTTGAACCAACCTAAAATCTTAAATCTAGATTCCTTCTGCCCAGGCTTCTCGCGTTCAGTTTAGGTTGCGTTCTCCTAAAGTCGAAAGCAATCATGGTACGGTAAATAATTCTTTTACATACTAAAATATTACAAGAAGTTAAAAATTAGTATTTACATCACAAATTATAATTATATTCTTCGTCTGCGCTCAGTAAGTTTAAACTCAAGCCTTTTTGGAAGTAAATGCAATGTTTTTTGAATAGGTCTAATACACTTATCAAGAATTTGTTTACTTCTTCTGACGCGTGCAGAAAGTGCGTTAGTCTATCTACAACTGAAGAAGCGAATATGGCATGTGTTATCGACCAATGACCAATGTTCGAACGCACTTATTAATCCCTGATTAATTCTAGTTATACTTGTAAATGGTGAAGAAGGGCCCTGTGCAAGAGCTCTTTAATGGCGTTAATACTCTCGAAATCTCGTATGGGACACGAGCAATAGCTGGTGCACAACTCTCTAGAATTTCTGGTTTCATTGGTTCTTCAATAGCACAGCTTTAGAGCTCATGTAGTACATTGTAACTGTTATTTCTTTATTGTTTTCTCAGTCCTGTGAGATCTTCGCAGAGTTGGCTTCTTGCTTGGCGCGCGTTGCGTGTCCTCACGGGACTGAGAAAACAGGCGATTGCGCGGAATTGTCCTAAATTGACCGATCGATAAATCAGTTGACGGAAAAAGAGCCCTGAGCACTAGCTCTTTAATGACGTAACTCTTCATTGAGGCTAATTTATAGTATCCGTAATTAGTAAGGTATTTTTTGTATTGAGACTGATTTATGACGTGAACTAATTAGATTGCAAATTTCCTGCCTGAACATGGCTGGGTTTATATTACTGTTAAACATTTTTGGCTTAATTTTCACATTTATGTGTTTTATAGCACGAGGTTACATGGCTGACTTCGTAGAGTTGAAGGGTGAGTCAAAACCGTTTTTTCTTCTTTACATTACACGCTGATAAAAAAAATCATTTATTACATTCACTGTATATTACTCTCACGGTTTGAGTATCCCCCAAGCCATGCACATCGAAGCTCTAAAATTGGTGAAAAGTTGCTGACGTAACAAATTAACGTTATTCAGACGGACAGGAAATTCCTTAAAAAAAATACTTAAGCAGGAAAGGAAAAGATTTATTTTTTCATGAAATTCACCGAAACTTTGTTGTTGTTTTTTTTTAGCTTGAAAACTAAATTTTGCGTTCCTCAGAACTGAGCGGAATTCCATAATTTCAGCGCTACGGCCCTCGGATAAGGATTTCAACTGCCTCAAATGATTATTAAACACTGCATAGCAATAATGATTTCTGACACTGAAAGACGATAAAAACAGACAGTTGTTGCTGTTGTTTTACTGTTTGTTGACGTACAAAAAACGGCAAAGGCATTATTATTTATCACCTTTGATGACGTATTTATGACGTAGTTAATTGCGCTCGTTTAATACACAAAGTAACCGTCTCCTAGAAATATGTAATTAAAAAGAATCAACTTCCCCCCGGTTGTTTAAAAGTTTGATAGAGCTATCCATCGGATAGATCACTATCCAGGGGATAAGAAAACCAATTGCGTTGTCCAGTACTACTTGATAAAGATTTATCCAGTGGATATATTGTTATCCGCCTTTTAAGCAACAACCGTGCGAAAGCCAATTAGTGCTAACCCGGGGTTAATTTTTAATCCCGGTTTTCTCGGATTATTTTTATCAATTTTTTTAAAGCATTCAACATCAAGTTGTTCACAAAGAGAATGAAACTGAATTTGCTTTTAACGCTTTCATGTCTGAATTCAAATTTTGCACTAGCCCTGGGTTATCTTAACTCAGCTTTCAACAACCCGGCCCTGGGCCAGGCTGCATAAAACCTTCTCAGACAAACGGGCTCTTAACTTTTGTTCTGGAACAATAACCTCTTGTTTTGAAGTACTTGTTACGAGTTCCCTTAATCTTAAGACGATTTTGCAACCCGACCCTGGAGGATGCCAGAAATACAGCGGGTCGGAAAAGCATGCGCGCTCAGATATATTGCTCTACTTGTAAAATTTCTATGTCATTCAGCTATGCCTTTCGAACCTCTATTTTTCCTTCTTCGAAAATGGAACTTTTCGGAACATAATTTGCTAGAAGAATACGAATGTTTCAAAATAATTCGTTAGCTTAGTTTAGAAACGAATAAAATACATTAGCCTTGCACTCAAAAGGGCTACTGAGAACCAATTTAGAGACCATTTCAGCCGTTTACCTCTCTCTTTATGAATCAACAAACTTGAGGTCTTTGTGAAAGACTGTAAGCTTTCTTGAACTTGATATATTCAGTACAGTACTTTATTTGTTCTCGTAAATTTGAGGTCTTGTTGAGTATTGAGGGGAATCCTGGACAAGAATGTTATTGTATCGTACCATAAGATGTATTGTATCGAATTTGCCCGTATACTGTCTTAACGTACCCGGTATGCCGTTATGTCGTACTCGGTTATGTTGTATTGTAACTGTAACACTGTTATGTCGTACTCGGTAACCTCATATCGTAACCAGAATAGAATTATATCGTACTCCAATGCTAAAGTATCGTACCCGGTAGCGGCATAGATCGTAACTTGCATGCTGTTGTTTCGTACTCGGTAAGATGACATAGTAACCTGAAAGGTGTTGTATTGTACTCGGTAAACTTATATNAAACGGGCTCTTAACTTTTGTTCTGGAACAATAACCTCTTGTTTTGAAATACTTGTTACGAGTTCCCTTAATCTTAAGATGATTTTGCAACCCGACCCTGGAGGATGCCAGAAATACAGCGGGTCGGAAAAGCATGCGCGCTCAGATATATTGCTCTACTTGTAAAATTTCTATGTCATTCAGCTATGCCTTTCGAACCTCTATTTTTCCTTCTTCGAAAATGGAACTTTTCGGAACATAATTTGCTAGAAGAATACGAATGTTTCAAAATAATTCGTTAGCTTAGTTTAGAAACGAATAAAATACATTAGCCTTGCACTCAAAAGGGCTACTGAGAACCAATTTAGAGACCATTTCAGCCGTTTACCTCTCTCTTTATGAATCAACAAACTTGAGGTCTTTGTGAAAGACTGTAAGCTTTCTTGAACTTGATATATTCAGTACAGTACTTTATTTGTTCTCGTAAATTTGAGGTCTTGTTGAGTATTGAGGGGAATCCTGGACAAGAATGTTATTGTATCGTACCATAAGATGTATTGTATCGAATTTGCCCGTATACTGTCTTAACGTACCCGGTATGCCGTTATGTCGTACTCGGTTATGTTGTATTGTAACTGTAACACTGTTATGTCGTACTCGGTAACCTCATATCGTAACCAGAATAGAATTATATCGTACTCCAATGCTAAAGTATCGTACCCGGTAGCGGCATAGATCGTAACTTGCATGCTGTTGTTTCGTACTCGGTAAGATGACATAGTAACCTGAAAGGTGTTGTATTGTACTCGGTAAACTTATATCGTAACCTGAATGATGTTGTATCTTACCCGGTAACCATAAATGGTATTCAGAAAACTCTTATATCGTACACCGCGACCCTAAATTATAGTCGGGATGCTGTTATAACGTTGCCGTAGCCTTCTTTCAAGTCGTGGAAGGTGAAAATGTGGTCAGTGGATTTGAGGCCCTTTCTAGTGGGTATCTCCTATACGAAATTGGACAGGAATGCGCGTCGGAAAAGTAGAATTAAAGCTCAATCTAGTGGAGGTCAATTCGGACGTGGCTTAGTAACTATTTGCCCTATATGTGAGATTGTAATAAAACCAACCTTCTCAGGCATGATCCTCCCCTCTTGCTCTGGGAACGAGCTTGTAATAAAGCAGGAAATCAATTTTCTATGCAACCGTTTATTAAAAGCCTAAACACCCTATCGTCCAAGTATGATACCAAAATCTTCCTAGGGTACTCCCCTAAGCGAGGTAATTGACTGAGTGGAGTGCACAGACAGTTAAGAAGAACTCTTACGATATACACTGACCTCACAGTTGGTATCCGTTTTTATTTCCCCACAGCATATCAATGGATGCCAATTATGTTATACATTTTTGCTGCTTTAGTTGCGGTAACAGGAGTGATTTGTGTTAACTGGAAAAGGTGTAGAAGGTAAGATATGTATTATTCTTATATATTTGGACGCGCGCAATCTTATACAGTGACCTTTCGTCTCCTTGCTATTACGGACACCCCAGTAATATGGACAGTAACTGCGAACTCCATGGTAAATGTAAAAAGAAGGGATGTCTGTATATATATATTTTTTGGACGCGACAAGAGACTAATTAACTCTCTATGTCGTCCGCTTTGGTAGTACAGTTTTTGGTATTATCGTTATTATTTTTGGTATTTCGTATTATTCTTCCTGGACCCATTCAGCTTTGCATAAACCATTAAGATGGTAATTAGCAAAATTAGCGAGGTTAGATATTTCCACTGGTATCTTATTTAGCAGATTTTGACCAATTCTGACAGAGTAACAGACAAAAAACAGGAGACATTTAGCTAACATCGATTAGATTTATCTCTTTCTTGGAAGGGAAAGCAGTTAAAATTACTTGCGAAAGAAAGACGATAAAGTGGGCAAAAACTGGATATTAAAATAAAAGCAATTAAAGTAAAAAAGGAGGGAGGGATAAAAAATATAGAAATAGACTCACAAAAGTCCAAATTTTGGCTTACGAGCATACACTCAGAAACAGAAAACGCTGCTTTTATTACACCCAGATAGCAGGAAATTATGTCATTATTGCTGGAAATTTCCTTTGTCGCCATTCCCATGCTAACTGGCTGAAAAACGGTTCAAAAAAGGACGATTGGGTCAAGCAGGTTTTCCCCTAATAAATGGCCAATTGCAAAGGTTATGAATTGCAGTCAACTCTCTTTTAACGGACACCTCTATATAGACGTACACACCCAGAGTTGCATTGGACTCTGCCTTTCTATGCATTCCTTTAAGTTGACTCTGTCTAAGACGGACACAATGCTGGTCTCAAAGGAGTCCGTCTTACGAAAATCAAATAGCAGATTAGAAATTTATTATCTCAACCATATTTTCTCTGTAGCATAACCCTGGTCAGGACGAATGTGACTCAAAAGCAACCATCGCAAACGACAAGCGTTCTCCTTTTCAATATCAATCTGATGAGAGAGAGATTTCTGACATTTGAAGTTCGAAGGATGTTAGGTTTACGGAGGCTGCGCATTCACCTCGTTAGCCTTGAGTCTGTAGCAGAAGACGTCATTCGTCTTAATAACAGTTCTCAAGATACCTGTCATTTTCAAGGCAGTACAGCGAACAGACTTCTACCGGTGGTTCTAGTGACGTCTCTTCAAGATAACCTACTGCGCGTGTGCAGAGCAGCAACATTTAGCGATGAGTTCGAACCTAAATTGACGGTACGTTCTGATGGTGCGGCAAAAATTGCGGATTGCATTGGGAATCCAGGACATCTTGAGATGAATAAAGTGATCTTTCAATTACGCAATGGAATTAAATTAATAAGGATGATTTTGACCTGCAGAAGCAGTCCGACCATAGATGAAGGTGTTTTGATGACCACATCGTTCAAATTAGTGGTAATGGATTCCAGATCAGGAGGACTGAATGCTCTGTTACCGCTGCAAGAGAGTCGAGTTGTGCCTCCACTGCCATTCACTTGTGGCGCTACTGAAGAAGGCGTCAGAGCCAATAGACAATTTTTGCGTCTGCTTGCGCCAAGAGATAAGAAGTCGAGAGAAATCGAGTTCCAAAATTGCCCAGTCCAGAGAATCGAATTCCAAGACCTCAACAACGCCCGTAATAGTGGCGGAACAACTATGCACAGGTTTCAAGGATTTCTACACTTTCCTGATGTGGATGTATCTACGGAACAAAAGTCGCACGGACTGATGGTCAGTCCTAAAGAATTACATACTTTTGTTGATGAGATCAACTTCAGTGAAACCTCGCCGCTCTCTGCCATTGTACATGTAGGATTCAACACGGATGCCTCCACTGTTCATTGCAAGGCGCAAGTTGCTGTTGCATTCAAGGAAAAGAAAAAGTGGAAAGGTGGTGTTATGCAAGCTGACGACAGGATTAGCCTAGGCGTTCACGACTTTAAAGGTTCTTGGCTTCGTGCCGTAACGTTAATGCTACAATTTTGGCAAACTGATTCTTGCATAAGCAGAGAGTTGCCAACTTTTTGCCGAAAGAAAAAAAGCAAAAAGGAAATTATCTGTCTAAAAAATGGTCTCTCGCAGAATTCCATAGATATAAATCGTTTTGTCAGTAAAAGCACTTGTTATGGCAGTCAACTTGAGAGAGACCATGCCGTTGCTGACATGCATCAAGCAAAAATGTTGAACAGTCTTAAAGACGATGCAGTGGTCATAAATCTTCTCCAGGATTGCCACAACAGCAGGGATGACTCTTCAGTCTGTGCTGTGAATGTAAGTGAAGCGAGAAAGCGTTGTTGCGGTCAAGAAGTTCTACCTGGAGCGGTACAGGTCCTTCATTCAGAAGCTGGTCAGAGTGGACTGTTTTGTCAACGGCATCATCAACAGAGCAAATCAGTTAATCTCGACGAGGACGACTTTGATGAAGAAGCAGAAGATTTTGACGATGAATCAGTCTTAGATTCACTGGAGATAGAAGACGAAGATCAGTTAGATATGATTCTGCAAGATGTGCAAGATGATTTACAAAATGCGAATAACGACCTGATAGGGAACGAAGTCCCTATTGCAGCTTGGTTACCTGATATGGGCCAGGGATACCAAGTATTTCCGGTGCCTCATGATGAAGTCCCTGAAGGACATGGAGTACCTCAAAATTTACTAAACGATGTTCAAATGGAACAGCAAGCACCAGAAGGTGAAGAAGACGCCGGAGAAAATGATGAAGTTGGTGATAACTTTCTCCAAGGACAACATGTTGTTAACGGTGATGTTATTGTTCCTTGGATGCAAGAACAAAATGGAAATCAATTTCATGATGATGAAGTCCCCTTGGGACAGGAACCAATGCATAATCAAAATGCAGCACTCGTGGTACTTGAAATTCCTGCTAATGCGCCACAAGCCCAGGGACCACAAGAAAATGCCGGACCTCAGGATGAGGCACCTCAGCATTTCCCCATTCAACAGCAGCATCTTAATGCAGTTCCAAATGTAAATGAAAATGGTGCACAAAATGATGGACAAAATGATGTACCTGATGCTGATGGTGCTGATGAACACCTTGCTGTTCAAGCACCCCTTCCTCCACCTCCCCCTCCACATTTGCCACCGCACGAGGAACACCCTCCACAGCAAGTGCAAGCTAACCGGCCACTGAATAGACTAAGGGCCGCAGCAAGATATATAAAGCGTCGGTTTACATGGAATCGCCACGGGAACTCTCACCATGGAAACCCGCTGTACGTTCCTGGCGCACCAAGAGAAGAGCGTGCTCCTCTCGGTCTTGAGGAAGCGCCTGCACTCCCAGGGGATCAGTTGATACAGAACGAGGTCCAAAGGATGGGCTGTTTTTCTGCTTGCTTTGGATTTCTCTTCCGCCGCCGGATAAGAGCGGCAGTACAAGTGTACCCCCAACACAGTGAGCAAGCACCTGAGTTTGAGGAGGTCGCCCCAATGCCACATGAGGTTGATGAAGAAATAGTAGAAGAAGAGGAGGAAGCAGATGCAGAACCTTTAGAGGCAGTGGAAGAAATTCCACCGCCAAATAATGTACTCATATTTTGATTTTTATCCACATGTTTTTGTATTTGTAAAATAATTAAAGAAAAGAATAAAAGATTTCAAAAAGATTTGTTGTCAGTGTAGTATATATAAGTTCGATTCCTCAGGGTGTGATCTACGGGCTGGTTTTACCCTTCTGACGTAGTTCAGTGCAATAAAATTTTTGCTCTTGATAGCTTAACTGCCGTGGTTACCTCGAAAGCTAAGCTCCTCTGACCACCGTACACTTCTATCCAAGCCATTAATTTTCTTTTTTTCTTCCTCTTCTCCTTTAGTAGTGTATTCATACCTTACTATATATAATGTAAATATTTTGTAAAAGTGTGAATAAAATTGAATTGAATTATAAGCCCTTGTCTTATACATCTTCTTAAGGATTTTGCTGAGGGCTTATAAATATAAACGGAGGGGCTTATATCTGATTGGAGTTTAAAACTAGAACTGAAATAGCTCTTTGAAGCACGCTATAGCAGTGCTGATCAAAACATGCATTTACTGGTTTTTAATTACCGTATTTATTCGATTAACCGCTCTGGGCGCTTATTAAATTTTTGGACCTTGAGAGTGGGCGCTTATTCGAGGTGGGCGCTTATTAAATTTTCACCATTTTCAGCAAGTGAAGTATGTTTATTTTGCAACAAAACAGTAAATGCTAATAACAAAACGCGAAGAAGTAACAAAGCAAGGTTTCTGTAAAATACTCTCAAGAAAACTCCGTCCTCGGGAAGTCTCTTATTAGAATTTATTCACTCAAGTGGTCGGGGTGGGGGTGAGCGCTTATTTGAGGAGTTTGATTGGGAGGAGGAGGGGGTGGGCGCTTATTCGAGGCTGGGCGCTTATTAAATTTTTCTTCCCTTTAGGATGGGCGCTTATTCGAGGTGGGCGCTAATTCGAGGTTCGGCGCTTATTCGAATAAATACGGTAAGCTTTAAAGCGTTATCACCAATCGAATTCAAGAAAAGAACAGCGAAAGGGGGGCTTATGTCAGAGCCCAGGGGGGTACTCCTGGGAATTCTTGGTGGGGGTGTGCCGCCCGATTCTCCAAATCCTGACCCTATTTCAGACCAAGAAAATATGTCGTCACTATTCAGATAAGAACGCCAACAAAAAAAAGCTTCTTTAAATCCGTTTTGAATTTGCATATTTTTGTTTTAGTTTCTTACTCATTTGGAATTGAACTCCCCGAAACGATAATACGTTCATTCACTCCCTAAGGTTCCTCGATAACAATGCCCGATCCCAGACCAAAATTAAATGGACAAAGTCTATACCCGTTTTAAGACCAAAATGCAGCAAAAACTATACCCTTTGGGGCCGGCACATACCTATATGGCTTCATGATAAGGGAATACCTGCCTGGGTGTTCCAGGGGGCTTGTAGTCGATACAATTTTTTGTTTACCGGTACGGTAAATGGGCCCATAACGGAGGGGGCATATCAGTTGGGGGGGGAGGGTATACAAGTGTTAGTTTACGGTATTGCCTCGCTGAAATAAATTATTATCTCGGATAGTATAAACACTTCAGTGGAAGCAGCTTTGTAGCCTGCGTAGCAAGCGTTTCTGTGCGGTTTAGGAGCAAAGAAGGAGGAACAAGAGTGAAAGCTTGTTTCGGATCAACTCAAAGCCTGTCGCGTGAGACAAATAAAGTTTTCGTTTGTATTGGATGCCAGAAAGTGCTTTTGAATCGCGGCCAGGTACATATGCTTCCGCAAGTACTGTTTCCTTCTATTTTTAGCCACTCCCTTAGTAGTTTCCTTTTTAAGCCGTGCAGTAATGTTAGTAAATCGACTACTTGCGGAAATTCCGAATTGATGGTCATCTGAGATGATGTTGGCTTAGCAAAAACAAACTAACCATCTCGAGTCTGGCAGTTTAATCAAGACAAAATCCTCTAAAGGCGATTAATCGCTCGAATAATTAAGAAGATTCTGGCAATCCTATTAAATTCATATTAAAAACCTCGCCCCCCTCCGAGCCTCCTCTCTGCCTACTCCACAGGGGACCCAGGTTATCAAGTTATTATAGCTTGTCTGAATGGCGAACCAGCAGATGAAAACGAACGTCCATTGATAGTTCCCTTCGAAAAATGTTGTTTGAGTGCAGTCTTCAAGTCAAGTAACGTACAGTATTGTGTCTTTCGAGTCTCTTGCTTAGCACCCTTCGGATATTTGTGTGAAAACTTTAGGACTTGTCACGTGGTTTTATTGGCTGTTGTCCAATCAAATCGTTTAAAAGTGTGGTTTGTATTGAAGAAGAGGGTTTTCAGCTACAGCAAAGGAAGCAAGCACACTGCTTTCTAGTCATTGTTTGAGAGTGGTTTCTCTTTGAACTGCCTTTTCATTCACGCAATCTTGTGTCAGAGAAGGAATTTAATCTGTGAATCGTTCTAAAACGTCATCTCGTGTAAGTGCCAAAATTAAACCATGGGTCGAGGTCAGTTTACGCGCGACAGCAAATGCTGTCGTTGTTGTAGTTCGTTTTGTCGCAGAGTTCGAACTGATTTACTACTTGTCCTTATTGTAATTGGCGTTATAATTGGGTTTGTGATCGGAACTCTTGTGAATGGCCCCGTTAACGACATCGAAGACGTGGAGGACAAGAAGACAGTTTTGATGTTGATTGGCTTTCCTGGAGAGCTTTTTATGAACATGTTAAAAATGCTCATTCTGCCACTGATCGTTGCCAGCTTGATCTGTGCTTTGGCGGCGCTAGATGCGAAAGCTACAGGTCGCGTTGGAAGAAGAGCCCTCCTATACTACTTCTCCACTACGATCTTGGCCGTCATTTTGGGAATTGTGTTGGTGGTGAGCATACGACCCGGAAAAGGCCAAACCAGCGAGGCAGAAAAAGACGTGGCCGATTACAGAACGTTGGATGCTTTTCTAGATCTCATCAGGTGAGATTGTTTATTTAATTTATAATATCCTGATAAGCTCACTTGTGAGCAAATTACTATTTGATAACTTTATCAGTTGGAACCGACTCATTTCCTTTTACTGTTTATAATTTCTTCAGCAACCTGCTTTCGCACCTTCAAAGTTTGTTTACGTCCACGTTTTTGGCAGGATTGAAAAACCGATAAGTGAGCTTAGATCGGCTGAAGATCACAAGTAACATATAGTTGCGATATAAGCTGAAAATTATCAGTATTAGTTTAAGCAAAATTTTATGTCAGTTTCTTGGAATTCCCTTAATGTTAAGTGATTCTTTCATTTTACTTTTGAGCAAGTTGCGCAATGTATTAAAAACACTTGTGCTTTAAAATTCACACCAAAGGTAATTTCTCGTGTAGTACACTTTCGCAATATTTGTTTTTCAATCTAACCGCCACTCAGCTGGGTGAGGTTTCTCTTCATTTAGGCTGCCAAANTTAAGACAAATCTCTACGCACCCACCTTCCAGCAAGGGCGGCTCTTCTTTGTTTTGTTTTGTTTCTTCGTTCATTGGCCGAGTGAAAACAAAGAAGCCCACCTTGCTCGGAGGTGGGTGCGCAGAAATTTGTCTTAACGAAGTAATGTCACCCTCTCCCGGTGAGTTATTAGTTGACGCTAGCGCCCAGTCACCGCCGGGCGACAAAACGGTTGAAATGTTACACTTTTACTAGTCACGGATAAATGGCGCCGATTTTTGAACTGTAGTTGATCTTTTCGATCGAGTTATGCGATCCAAACGCAAGGTTTACCGGAACGGATTGCAGAAAGGTGATCTTAAGGTACCATTTTGTGGATTCAGCGGTGTAAAATGTAAGTGAGTTTGTGTTTTCGCGTGAAATTTGGAGCCGATTCTGAGCAGCTTTGAAGGTCTATCGAGCGATTCTGTCCTACCTTGTCTCTTATTATTACACTGTCAGGCCAGATGATGTAAAAGTACTCAAATCGCGTTGAAACTTCGTAAAAACAAAGACAAAGACTCCAGGTAACAATATTTACACTTTATTAATAACTTTTATCGCTTTTACTTCATTTATTTCATCTAAGTTTCAAACTCTAGTTTTCCCATACAAACTCTCATATTACGCTTGGGTCACCTGTGGTTGCGCAATGTATTAAAAACACTTGTGCTTTAAAATTCACACCAAAGGTAATTTCTCGTGTAGTACACTTTCGCAATATTTGTTTTTCAATCTAACCGCCACTCAGCTGGGTGAGGTTTCTCTTCATTTAGGCTGCCAAATAGAGAAGCTGCATTTACAGCACAAACAAAGCACTTATTTGCATCAGAATGGTTTATTAAAGCTTTAATTAAAATCGTTGTGTGATCCCTTTCAATCTTTCTGTCTTATTTTTCACGCAAGCTTTAATGTTCATTTCTTCGTCCTGAATTCTCTGGGACAAACATACTTCGTGCAATGAATTGTAGCCATGGCCACATTTCTACACATTAGTTTAAATTATAAATTCACCGTTGATTCTTCTCAGGTTTGAATTTCTTTTCCCTGAATTTTTTGTTGTTTGAAAATGGCTGTAGCTGTGTTCTAAAATATCTTTGATTAACAAGACAGACTAGCTAGTATGGAAGTATGTTCTATTCAATAAATGATTTAAGGCCTGAGAGCCTTCTGCTAGCGTTGGAAAACAGTGAAGTCCTGTTAATGCCATGGGTCTTGAAAATCAAAGGACGTGACAGGCTGTAAGGTTGCAGTCACACGAATATCAAGGTCAGGTTAAAACCCCATTGAACAAGGTTTTATCGTATTCAGGGGTCCCTGGCATCGAACGCTGTACTTCGCATGGCAACCTGATCTCCCCCTAGCCCTGAAAAACACCTAAGGCAATCAAAAATTGGATCAAACATTGCACTTCACATTGGCCTGGAACTCATTAGTTAAAGCTGAGTACAATAGGCAACAGATGCCTGCAACGTGCTTTGCATCATTGTTGCAAAACAAATTAAAAAGTGATGTTGCACTGTTACCACCCGCAATTATTAACCTGTCAAATCAGGTTGTTGCTGTTTGGGAAAAGTTGTTGGAGAAAGTAAACAGTATTTAGCTACTTTTTAGCTACTTATTTGTTACAAGACAGGTTTGATTTGTGTATGGTGAAATGCACAGCATTGTTTTTCAGCTTGTTTTGTAGCAAATGTTGCAGAACAAGTTACATGTCTTTGTTACCAGAGTTACCCTACAATATATAGCTTTGTTTGAGTTCGTCTCATGTATAGTGCAATCTTTGACCCAGTTTAAAGTTCAGCTGATTGCATTTGGATCATTCGAGGCATTCTTAAAGTGGAGATCTGCTTGCCATTGCAAAGCTATAAGCCCATATAGATGTCTTCCCAGGTATCAAGAATGTGATTGATGAAGAAAAAAATGTAAACACTATCTTAAATGTTTACTTTAATGGTCACGTACTATTGAAAAGCAATGGCAGTTTTTTTTGTTTTCAAAAGATAATGTAAGTTACCTGTGCCTGCATACAACTCCCACCCACTCACAGAAAGAATACATATCCTTTACAGTATTACCAGGGTGCAAAGAAAATCATTTTTACGCTTGCCATCCGGGCAAGCTGAAGCTAGCAGTTACTAGCCCAGACGTCATTTTAACTAGCCCCAAAAACTTTTTGACTAGCAGAATTGATTTCACAGTTCTTCTGTTATTCGAATTCCACATAAAACATCACTTGCCCATCAGGCAAGTTAAAAACAGAATTCACTAGCCCAATATTACTTTCTTTGCACACTGATTACCCTCAAGACACAAACATCACCATTTACAATAATATTATTAATTTTCTTTTTATCTTTGTGATTGTTAGGAGCTGTTTTCCCAGCAATATTGTTGCAGCTACCTTTCAGCAGGTAAATATGACTGATTGGTTTATCACTGATCATTGAATTTATTCATTTATACAATTATGACTAAGACAGTATGCGCGCTCTGATTGGCCGAGAAGAGTGTTTGCATGAGAGTATGTAAACATGGTTGTGAGGTCAAGATGTTTTGCTTTTGTCGTGCTAATCACGCAAGCACGAATAATTGAAAAGTTTTGAGTTCAAAACTCGACAAGTTTACTTTATTTACCCATTCCTTCGTTGGCTGAAACTTGGAAAATCTTGACAAACAAGCTGTGTCAATTTTGTTTTCACTTATACTGACATTTTAACTGAGAAAAATCCGTATTTTGGAAAGCATCTTTCTGCAAAACAAGAACTGATTACGTGTACAAGACTTCATGTACAAGACTTTGCGACTGGTAAGAATTTCTCTTTTTATCACTGCCATATTCCCACAAAGAGTTTTGCATTTTTTCTCGGGAAATTTATTTTATGAAAGCAATAGAAAACTTTTTTCCTCTGTTTGCATAGCCTGATATAAACACTCGAGCCGTTGGGAGAGTTCTTGACAGTTATGCAAACCCAAGACGAAGCTTTACTTCTCAAAACAGTAAAATGCATTCTCTATTTAGGCTATATTTTGTTACATTATGTGTTAATTTATAATCTAGAAGTATCTTTCAATTTTCACCAAACATTTCTACAAGTAAATATGATTAAAATTAAATGTCCTCTGTACAGTAAAAACTGTTTTTTATCTTACTTCCAGCAATTTTCTTCAAACTCTTGATAACTCGGAACTCCTGATAACTCGAACTTTTTTCAATTTCCCTTGAAGGTTCGAGTTATGGGGAGTCTGACAACTGTATATTATTGTAGAGCTTCTCATCTTAAGGCTTCTGTTATTTCATTTTTGTCTGTTTGTTTTTTTTTTTCCAGAAAAAAACTAAATACACCTCTGCCGCTGACAAGATAAGTTACATCAATAAAACAATCAATGCAACAACTGGTAACTATACATTGGAAAAAGTGATTAAGCCAGGCTCCAAGACTGTTCCTGATGGAACTATGACTGATCCTAAAGGGTCCTTAAATGTCTTAGGATTGGTTGTATTTTCTATTGTGTTTGGAGTTGTTTTGGGAAGAATTGGCGAGCGAGGCATGCCCCTAAAAGCATTTTTTGAAGCTCTGAATGAGGTGATTATGAAGATGGTTGCTTTGGTCATGTGGTAAGTTTGATGTCTAATACAAAAGTGTACAACTGTACAATGTGTGACTGTAATTCGCTGCTGCCTTGATGGTTTGAATAGTTAGTCCTAGAGTTACATGTACATCAGTTGTTTATTTTAAGTTACTCATTAATACATGTTAATATTATTATTATTTATAACACCCTTGAAAAGATGTTGATGGGTAATAAAGTACCTTAAATGCAGGCCATCTGATATTATGCGATTGTGCGATTTCACACAACTGACTTCAAATCGCATCTGATCACACAATTTGAGGAAAATCACATAATTCGTAAAAAAAAAACGCTAAATTCAAGTAAAGGAAACAATAAATTCTAACTTTAAGCAAACATTTTCCCAATCTTAATGTTTAAGGTGATCTACCACTAAAGAAAGCCTTGCAAGACATCTGAAACCATCGATCACAGTATCTGGGCAGCCATTTTGATTTCAGAGACAATCAGTGTGGTCAGCGGTGTAACAGCATCATGTAATATTAAACAAGTGTCCTTTTTCTTTCTCTCTATTTGTTTTCTTTTCCATGTCAAGATAATTGGACAAATTTAACGATTTTGTTTTAAAATAGATGTTTCATTGTTCTTTTACATTCAAATTTGCATTTTAAACAACATTAAAGTGATTTTTCTCCTTTGAAACCTGGTAAAATAATGTTAATTTCTAAGCCCTGAAAAAATTGCATAATTTATTGCATAATAGTCCTTTCTTATCGCACAATCTACCCTGAAAATATCGCAGAATTTCTGATTTTTTATCGCACCCTATCAGATGGGCTGTAAATGAAAGGCAAAATTAGCATTTTTTCTTCAATGTTCACCATTTGAGGACACTGTCTCAACAATTTATTTTTGCGGAATAAGTATAACTATAATATGCATGGAAACACTTTTTCAAGTTTGAACAAGTACATGTAAGGACGTGACTGCATAGCAAAAGTAGAGACAATTAGTTTTAGCATTAATACATCAGTACATCTGCAGTGTACGTCTAAATTTATTTTATTTAGGCGGTAAAGTCATTTCTGATATTGCACCAACCATATTACTATAAAATGTTAAGCAAAACAATCATCACTTTATACAATACTCAGGGATAGCTGATAAAAATAATAGAAGCTACAGGTAAAGAAATAAAAAATGTCTCTAAGGAAAATGGAAATATCTACCCCAGCCATGTACAAAAATAAGTGAATGAAGTTAAATGATGTAAAAATCAACGAGTTTTTAGCTCATAGCAAGTAAGTAACTTAGAATTAATTTAGTTAAATAGATAGATGAGGAATAGGACTTAACTCTTTCTGCAGTGACCCTGATCCTACCTTAACAGAGTTCAATAATATTAGACCCCAGACCTGTGATAATCAAGATTCAGCCAATTCAAACCTAATTTTTCTGACTTTCAATGTTCATCATTGTTTTTTGCTTCTAGGGTTTCCCCGATCGGCATTTGCAGTTTGATAGCAGCTAAGGTGGCAGCAATGGACGACATCGTCAAATCATTAGACATGGTTGGAAAGTATATGGCAACTGTGATTGCTGGTTTGTTTATACATGCACTTATCATCATACCATTACTTTATCTGATAGTGGTACGCAAGAATCCTATCAGATATTTCATTGGCTTGAGGGATGCGATCATCACAGCATTTGGAACATCATCAAGGTTGGTACATGTACATGAAAAGTTGACGTTTCTTATTACAAACTAGCTTTCAAAATTAACTATAAACTATATAATTATTATAGAATATACACGTACACTGTGTTACATGTAGAATGGCTTTTCTTAATCACCGTAATGATAATGATGACAATGATGATATTAATTGTTAAACATTCTCCCATTCAAAGCCCTTAGAACCTCTTCTTGTAAATGACCACCTCTTGTAAGCGATCGCAAGTCCTCTTTTTGTCCTGCTGGTATGGTTTTTCCATTGGTTTTAACCCATTGAAGGTGACCACTTGACTCATGGTGCGGTCTCTTTGTTTGCTTTAATAATGTACTATAATGCCACTCAGAGTGTACAAAGAACTTTCACTGATGTATTCATAACTTAGAAATTGATTGCGATAATTTCTCTGCCAATAAGTAGAATGTGTTAGGATGTCTTTTCGGAAGACACCTCCCTGTGGTGCGATTCTCGTAAGTGACCACTATATTTTCATATTTTGGGTTGTCCCTGACGAGAGGTTCAACATGTATAGAAGTTTAGAAGAGAAATAAGTATTGACATTGCATTAAGTTGAACTGGTCTCTATTTTCTCTGTCCATGCAAAATATTTTAACGCCCATTACTACATAAGACTAAGCGTATAAAATTTAATATGTACACATAAGTAACACGCCATTTTAATTGACTCTCCTTAGTTCGGCGACTCTGCCCACCACCATGCGCTGTATTGAGGTTCATAACAAGGTTGATGCTCGTATCAGTCGTTTTGTGTTGCCGCTTGGTGCCACAGTGAACATGGATGGCACAGCCCTTTATGAAGCGGTTGCTGCTGTGTTTATTGCTCAGGCCAATGGTATTTCATTGAACGTTGGACAGCTGATTACAACATGGTAAGATACTGTTAAACTTATTTAGCTTTCATAAACTTAAAAGCTTCCTGATGCCAAATGTAATATTCATACTTTTCATTTTTCTGCAGTAATATCGATCCCCTAAATCTTATGCAATTAATTATTTATGGAATAATCTCAAGCAAAGTTAACACTAAGATGATGAAAATACAAACCGTTGTAATACTTTAACTTTTAATATTATTTAAGTTATCCACATATTTTCCACAGAATCCAAGACATGCAGTGATTATAATCTTTACACCTTGCCTATCTGACTTCATCTTCCACAGTTAAAACTGCGCAATTCTTGGCTCTTTGTAAGGCACTTGTCAAATAATTTGAAAAGTGCCTTACAATTATTGTATGTCAGATTAGTCAGCTAAGACTGTCAGGATGGAGAGAAAAATAATTATTTTGGTCAGGATGTTGGCTTTGAAGAACCCTTTTGGTGACATTCACTGTTAGTAAAGTCAAGAACACTTGCAGGAAGGGTTAGTCATTAAATTTTTGTTTATTCCAGTTTTAGAGTATAAGTTAATATTATTTCATTACAGCATCACTGCCACTGCAGCCTCAATTGGTGCTGCTGGAATTCCACAGGCAGGCCTGGTTACCATGGTGCTTGTCCTACAAGCTGTTAATTTACCGACTGAAGACATTGGTCTCATCCTAGCTGTTGACTGGTTTTTGTAAGTAGATGTAACTGTACTCAGATCTCAAATTATACTCACACCAAAGGGACAGACCATACAGTGCATATTAAAAACCTAGGGGTGTTTACATACACAGCTGGTTTGAGAAGGTTGTCGGAAAAAGTGTGCACTCGACTATCCCAAAGGGTAATATGGGATATACTGTTCCTGACACTGTAGCTGTTGAACCTACTTTTGTTGCTTTCCTTTACCACTCGCAAACATATATCCGTGGCTTCTTGTGCCATTCTTTCAAATTTCTTTGAAAAACAGTGACGTCAAAACCACCGATATTACCTTCCGGATTGTTGCGTGCACTTTTTCCGACAACCTGTCTCAAAATAACTGTCTATTACTCTGTCTTATTGGACATTGGTGTAAGTTGACATCTAGTGTTGGTCCTTGTTATTCTCTAGTCTTTTTCTTTCACTCTTTGTGAGTGCCGTTACCAATTAAAGGTTTCAAGTTGCCATGTACAGTTCACGTGATACATACATGACTGTATGTGTAATAGAAGTTAGGGAATTGGGCAGCAAGGAAGTTCTTTTGGTTCTATTCAGTTTCCTTTGTTTCCTTTAAGTTTTGAATTTACCCCAATTTTTCTCAAAATTGTAAACTGTTTTTGATCTTAGTAGGCAAATGTATTTCAACACTGACAAAACTATTTTGTCATTAATGAGCAAATTTTGACAGTCTGTATTTCATATAGGACTAAGTAAAATGCCCTAACGGCTCAACCATGTAATAATTTGGGGACTGGGTGAATGTGTGTTTATGGGTGGGGAGGTGGGGGGGGGGGGGGGTGTAAAAAAAACTACCTAAAGATTTGAGATCTAAAGGGTTTTGCTTTTTTTAGGGTAGGGAAAATGAAGAGAAAAAATTAAAGAGAGGAAATTTCATTTGAAAATTCAAATGTTTTTTTTTGTTCCCCATTTACAG
>CALNXI010000626.1:166497-177046 GCA_942486025.1 Porites evermanni | reverse complement strand
GATGAAAACAATAGTCTGCAGACTGTGTTTTACACTGACCGATTATATAATTATAGGTGGGTCAACCCACCTAAATGCTTCTTCGTTGCATGTGAATATTTACCTAATATTGTCATTGGTGGATTGCAATGTAAAAATTTGACTTGAGAATCTGTGCCCATTAACCCATTCGCTCCTGAAGATTTTGCCGAAAAACGCGTTTTGAAGCTAGTCGAGTGGTTTTCTGGTCACTGTCGTGCTATAAAGGGCTAAAACTTACCACAAACCGGTTTACAGGTCGTACACTTGGTGGCCTTCTGATCCAGATGTAAAACATCAGCTTGCGAAGTTCGGGCATGCGCAGAAAGCAAAATCTTGACTTTGACTTTTCGCTTTTTCTCCTCCCTTCTTTTTTCGCTTTTCTTGCCTCATTTTTTTTTCCACTTGCTGGGCATTTAGTAGGCTTCATTTTGGTGGGAAGAGTTTTGAGGAAAGCTTTAAGGATCTTAGGATTAGGTGAAAGGAAAGGTAGGTGGGCAATGGAACAAGATTTTCATGGAGATTTTCAGGTCAATGTCACGTGGTTTTTTGCTTCTTTCTCCGGTGTCCTTGACTGAATTGTGCTCATTCTGGTATGGTTTGAAAGATCTCTTCACTCTACACAAGTTAGCGAAGAAAGTTGTCCTTGACCGTTAAAACTGATGGCGTTACGAAGGGTAGAAAGGACCTGGATCCGCACGGGCGGTTACGGGCGGTTCAGGGGCGAATGGGTTAATGAAAGTATAAACTGACATAATAAGCAGAGTTCACTGACTGTGCGAGTAATTAGATGTTAATCCTGATGGGATAGAGGGAAATTTGGAGCATATGACCTATACTGTCAATACGATACTAGCCTTGATTTGACTTGAAAGAGATTTTGTATTGTTCAAGATGGTTTTGAGAGATTTGAACCACTATTTTAAAAGAATTTTGGAAACAATCTTTTTTAACTTTTTACAGAGTGTACACAACACACTGCAAACAAATTGCTCCACAAATATCCAGCATTCCTTTATCAGGGTTAAGAAGTCAGCTAACAGAGTACCGAAGTGATGACGTCATAAAAATGAAATTTGTGAAATTATGGGATTTGTTAAGATATTCTGAAAGAACAATGTCCAAGACGCCTACTGGCCAAAAATTAGCAATTCGGGGCAAATTGTCTCTGAGATATTAGCTCAGTTATGCTCTGACAATTTCATACAAATCCTTCTAAATATGGCTCGGTTCTTAAGATTAGGGACCAGGTAAGATTTAGAAGGATTTGTATGGAGTCATCGGAGCATAACTGGGCTAATATCTCAGAGACAATCTGCCCCAAATTGCTAATTTTTGGCGAGTAGGCGCCTTGGACGTTGTTCTTTCAGAATATCTTAACAAATCCCATAATTTCACAAATTTCATTCTCTATGACGTCACACTTTGGTACTCTATTTAGCTTTTGTATCTGACAAATAGGGTGAACGTTTAGCCATTTCTCAGACTTAAGTGTTTGGTTTGGCTAAGTAAAGGAGTGTACAATTGTAGAAAGTGTACAGTAGATTTTTAATGAACCAGTTTCTTTTCTTGTGGTTTTCGCACAAGACTAAGAGTATAGGCCATTGGTGAGTTGCCCAATCCTCTATTTCTAATCTAATTAAATTAACTGTTCTAGAAAGGATCTGGTTCTAAAAAAAAGATTTGAATTTACAAGAGATAACTACCAAATTGTAACGCTGTTATATGCACCAAGCTGAGCAAATTGAGTAAAAAGTTCTTCAAGGTTAAATGCGTTTACTTTTAGCCCGAATTTTAACCGTCTCCTCGAGTAGCAATCGCGAGGAGACAACTGCAGAAAATTCAGGCAAGTTTGCTTTTACAAAGCTCATAAATTCAAAGCTATAACAAAGTAGTTTAATCTTTTGCAATAGCTTTTGTTATTATTATCATCTTTCACTAGGAGGTGAATAACATTCAGCTCGCTTTATAACATTTGGCAAAAAAATGTGGAAAGAAACCTTTTTCAGTTTACTTAGGAATATAACCATAGAAAGTTACAGTCTAAATAGTAGGTATTAGAAATGTAGTGTACGTTGAAATTTTTAGGTTTAGTATTTTGCTAATTATAACAAAGGAAGGGGTTAAAACGCTAAAGCTAAAGCGGGGAAAGCAGCCAATGCATGGTTAGATGCTATGAATAGATGCAGTCCTGATGCTCTGAATACTTTCAAAGCAGACTGTTCTTTCTTTTCTTTTTTGGTACTAGTTTGTTCTTCAAGGAGCCGTGTGACGAAATTTATCATTAATCAAAATAAAAACAGTGGCAACTGCCACCAAATTGAGGGAAACAATAATAATAACCGCTCAACACGTTAAAAAAAGGAATTAATAGCACAGCAAGCACAAAAGGAGGCACAGATGGACAAACTATACTCAGTATTGAGAAAATCTCATACTTCTAGTCGTCCTCGTCTCTAAATCTAAAGCTCTCTATTGTGTCACCTCAGAAACTTTTTAAAGAAAAGTAGCACTATTTGCAGTCTAACCAAAGCAAACAAATTTTGAAATGTAATTGAAAATAAATGTTTTTTTCCTCTGAATTTTATCACTTACTCTCTTTCACTGTCTATAAACTCTAAAAAGGGGCCGACCATTTATTTCTTTTCTAGTATTTATTTTTTCGCAGCCATTTTTAGGGTCGTCACGCAACGCTCCTCCCCCAAAACGACTGCTTTCTTTCGAACTACATTCCTTTCCCTTATGTAACTCATATGGCTCTTGATGCGACCAATCAGAATTTGGTTTTCATATCCAAACTACTCGCGACGTTGGGAACGCCTGTCTTACATTAGGGAAGCGCGTTGCGTGACGACCCTTAAATGGCTGCGGAGGTGACTAAGGTGGGTTATATCATTCGCGTTTTTTTTCCTTCACGCCTACTAGTGAGATGCAATGGTTTCCTTTAGTTAGTATATATGCGGGCGTGTGAATCAAGGGGCACTCACCATTTGTAAGAACTGGACGGCCAGACCTGTCAAGTCGAAAGGAGAATTCAACTATTGGACAGGACTATCAGCCAGATCAGTTAATCCCTAAATGGTGGTTTGCGCGGCAGTGATGAGTTTCAGTAAAAATTTTCAGAAAAGGCTACTTTTTCTTTTTACGCGACCGGTCTGGCCGGCCAGTTCTGACTTTTGGAAAGCGCCCTAAGGCCCAGGCCAAACGACGAACTTTTCACGAGACGAACCAAAGTCTGTCCGGTCAGACGAGGTCGAACTTAGGACGCGTCGACTTGATCAACTGAATCAGAGTCTCCCGAACGAGGCTAAATATACATTATCATATGAATTTTTAATTATTAGTTTAGTTGGTCGCATGTGAAGATCGACGTTTGTCCCGACTGACGATCTTAAACGCTTGCCACAGTGAACATGGATGGCACAGCCCTTTATGAAGCGGTTGCTGCTGTGTTTATTGCTCAGGCCAATGGTATTTCATTGAACGTTGGACAGCTGATTACAACATGGTAAGATACTGTTAAACTTATTTAACTTTCATAAACTTAAAAGCTTCCTAATGCCAAATGTAATATTCATACTTTTCATTTTTCTGCAGTAATATCGATCCCCTAAATCTTATGCAATTAATTATTTATGGAATAATCTCAAGCAAAGTTAACACTAAGATAATGAAAATACAAACCGTTGTTATACTTTAACTTTTAATATTATTTAAGTTATCCACATATTTTCCCCAGAATCCAAGACATGCAGTGACTATAATCTTTACACCTTGCCTATCTGACTTCATCTTCCACAGTTAAAACTGCGCGATTCTTGGCTCTTTGTAAGGCACTTGTCAAATAATTTGAAAAGTGCCTTACAATTATTGTATGTCAGATTAGTCAGTTAAGACTGTCAGGATGGAGAGAAAAATAATTATTTTGGTCAGGATGTTGGCTTTGAAGAACCCTTTCGGTGACATTCACTGTTAGTAAAGTCAAGAACACTTGCAGGAAGGGTTAGTCATTAAATTTTTGTTTATTCCAGTTTTACAGAGTATAAATTATTATTATTTCATTACAGCATCACTGCCACTGCGGCCTCAATTGGTGCTGCAGGAATTCCACAAGCGGGCCTGGTTACCATGGTGCTTGTCCTTCAAGCTGTTAATTTACCGACTGAAGACATTGGTCTCATCCTAGCTGTTGACTGGTTTTTGTAAGTAGATGTTACTGTACTCAGACCTCAAAAATACTCACACCAAAGGGACAGACCATTACAGTGCATATTAAAAACCTAGGGGTGTTTACATACACAGCTATTTTGAGAAAGGTTGTCGGAAAAAGTGTGTGCTCAACTATCCCAAAGGGTAATATGGGATGACTGTTCCTGTGACACTGTAGCTGTTGAACCTACTTTTGTTGCTTTCCTTAAGCACTCGCAAACATATATCCGTGGCTTCTTGTGCCATTCTTTCAAATTTCTTTGAAAAACAGTGATGTCAAAACCACCCACATTACCTTCCAAGATTGTTGCGTGCACTTTTTCGGACTATCTTTCTGAAAATAACTGTCTATTACTCTGTCTTATTGGACATTGCTGTAAATTGATATCTAGTGTTGGTCTTTCTTATTCTCTAGTCTTTTTCTTTCACTCTTTGTGAGTGCTGTCACCAGGATTTCAAGTTGCCATGTACAGTTCACGTGATACGCACATGTATGTGTAATAAAAGTTGGGAAATTGGGCAGCAAGGAAGTTCTTTTGGTTTTATTCAATTTCCTTTGACTCCTATGAGTTTTGAATTTACCCCAATTTTTCTCAAAATTGTAAACTGTTTTTGATCTTAGTAGGCAAATGTATTTTAACACTGACAAAACTATTTTGTCATTAACGAGCAAATTTTGACGGTCTGTATTTCATATAAGACTAAGTAAAATGCCCTAACGGCACACCCATGTAATAATTTGGAGACTGGATGAATGTGTGAACTTATGGGTAGGGGGGAGGGGGGCTGCTGTAAAAGAAACTACCTAAAGATTTGAGATCTCAAGTGATTTGCATTTCTGTAGGTAGGGAAACTGCAATGAAAACATTAAAGAGATGACATGTCACTTGAAAAATCAAATGTTTTCTTTCATTCCCTATTTACAGAGATCGTATCCGAACAGCTGTTAATGTTATGGGTGATGCTTTTGGAGCCGGTATAGTGGAGCACCTTTCACGCGATGATCTGATGAGCATGGATTTTACACAGCGTGAAGATGTGCTTCCACTGGAACCATATGAGCGATATACACCTAAGAACGAAGAAGCCAATGATGTGCGAGCCAGTGATGCTTCCCTCAGGGCTACTAACTTCTAAGAATGATGAAAATGGTAGCTATTTACAGTCATCAATTAAAAAACCTGCAACTAAGAACCTGGTAGGCTAAAATTTACCAGTTAGGCCCCCTCTAAACAAGAACCTCTGAAGTCTAAAATTTGAAACAGGTTCTTATTTTTTGAAATCTAAAAAAAAAAGCTGTATAATAAGATATCTTGTAAGTCAACATTCAGGATCCTCTATGGAGCCTTATCACTCCGACGCAATTTAATGGTATGCAAATTTTATTAATTATAAGGAATAAGCGAAATACCACTAGATGCTCTTAGTTACAAGGTATTTTTTTCTTCAGAAAATAAGAACCTATTTTAGAACGTAGACAGCCTAAACTTGTGCTAATTACCATTTATGTAAGAACCTGTTTCAGCTAAGTTGTTGGTTCTTAGTTGTGGGTTTTTACTTCCCCTACAGTGTACTAAGTTCAAATGCTCAACCTGTTCTGGTTATTTCTTACTTATGTGAAGTTAAAGCGTGCATGCCAAGTATGGAACTGTTTTTTAGCTGCTCTTTCTTGAAAGGGAATCACCCACGATCTTTCTTTCCCAAGCAACACAACACCTTTTAGAGAATGCTACCTTGGTAATTTATTATAGTTAAAGGCAGAACTTATACATTTGTATAACTGGGGAAATAATTGACTATTATTGATCAGATGAATAATTATTTAGCCTGCATAGCAGTTATTGCGTGGGGAAAAGAAGCATGGGATGTGAGAAAGAACCAAAAATTTTCCAGTTTGGGGAGGGTGAGGAAATAAGTGTACATTTGTGTGCAAACTAATAATTATATAATGGAGCAGTGAAAAATGCAGACTGTGGACTGACTGCAGACTATTGTTTTTAGGGTTAGAAAATAATGGGACTATTGTTGTCACATACTCATTTGCAGGATGAAAACAATAGTCTGCAGACTGTGTTTTACGCTGACCGATTATATAATTATAGGTGGGTCAACCCACCTAAATGCTTCTTCGTTGCATGTGAATATTTACCTAATATTGTCATTGGTGGATTGCAATGTAAAAATTTGACTTGAGAATCTGTGCCCATTAATGAAAGTATAAACTGACATATTAAGCAGAGTTCACTGACTGTGCGAGTAATTAGATGTTAATCCTGATGGGATAGAGGGAAATTTGGAGCATAATTATGACTCATACTGCCATTATGATACTAGCCTTGATTTGACTTGAAAGAGATTTTGTAATATATTGTTCAAGATGGTTTTGAGAGATTTGAACCACTATTTTAAAAGAATTTTGGAAACAATCTTTTCAAGTTTAACTTTTTACAGTGTACACAACACACTGCAAACAAATTGCTCCACAAATATCCAGCATTCCTTTATCAGGGTTAAGAAGTCAGCTAACAGAGTACCGAAGTGATGACGTCATAAAAATGAAATTTGTGAAATTATGGGATTTGTTAAGATATTCTGAAAGAACAACGTCCAAGACGCCTACTGGCCAAAAATTAGCAATTCAGGGCAAATTGTCTCTGAGATATTAGCTCAGTTATGCTGTGACAATTTCATACAAATCCTTCTAAATTTGGCTCGGTTCTTAAGATTAGGGACCAGGTAAGATTTAGAAGGATTTGTATGGAGTCATCGGAGCATAACTGGGCTAATATCTCAGAGAAAATCTGCCCCAAATTGCTAATTTTTGGCGAGTAGGTGTCTTGGACGTTTCAGAATATCTTATCAAATCCCATAATTTCACAAATTTCATTCTCTATGACGTCTCACTTCGGTACTCTATTTAGCTTTTCTATCTGACAAATAGGGTGAACATTTAGCCATTTCTCAGACTTAAGTGTTTGGTTTGGCTAAGTAAAGGGGTGTACAATTGTAGAAAGTGTACAGTAGATTTTTAATGAACCAGTTTCTTTTCTTGTGGTTTTCGTACAAGACTAAGAGTATAGGCCATTGGTAAGTTGCCCAATCCTCTATTTCTAATCTAATTAAATTAACTGTTCTAGAAAGGATCTGGTTCTAAAAAAAAGATTTGAATTGACAAGGGATAACTACCAAATTGTAACGCTGTTATATGCACCAAGCTGAACAAATTGAGTAAAAAGTTCTTCAAGGTTAAATGCGTTTACTTTTAGCCCGAATTTCAACCGTCTCTTCGAGACGCGATCGTGAGGAGACAACTGAAATTCAGGCAAGTTTGCTTTTGCAAAGCTCATAAATTCAAATCTATCAATAATTGAACTAAACAAAGTAGTTTAATCTTTTGCAATAGTTTTTATTATTATTATCATCATCTTTCAGTGGGAGGTGAATAATATTTAGCTCGCTTTATTACATTTGGCAAAAAAATGAGGAAAGAAACCTTTTCGAGTTAACTTAAAAAGATAACCATGGAAAGTTACAGTCTAAATAGTAGATATTAGAAATGTAGTGTACTTTTAAATTTGTAGGTTTAGTATTTTGCTAATTGTAACGAAAAAAAAGAAAAGGGGAAAGCTAAAGCGGGGAAAGCAGCCATTACATGGGTAGATGCTATGAATAGATGCAGTTCAGATGCTCTGGATACTTCAGTGGGGGATCCAGGGGAGGGGCCCGGGGGGCCCGCCCACCTGCTCCTTATTTTTAGACTAAACTGAGGCCCGAAGGGTTGAAAAAATCTTTTTCGGAGACTGCCCCCCGCCTTACCTCAGGGTCTGGATCCGGCACTGTACTGTCAAAGCAGACTGGTCTTTCTTTTCTTTTTTCGCACTAGTTTGTTCTTAAAGGGGCTGTGTGACGAAATTTATCATTAATCAAAATAAAAACAGTGGCAACTGCCACCAAACTGAAGGAAACCATAATAATAACCGCTCAACACGCTAAAAAAGGAATTAGTAGCACAGCAAACACAAAAGGAGGCACAGATGGACAAACTATACTCAGTATTGAGAAAATCTCATACTCCTAGTCGTCCTCGTCTCAGAATCTAAAGCTCTCTACTGTGTTACCTCAGGAAGTTTTTAAAGAAGAGTAACAGTATTTGCCGTCTAACCAAAGCAAACAAACTTTGAAATGTAATTGAAAATAAAGGTTGTTTTCTTCTGAATTTTATCACTTACTCTTTATTCGCTGTCTATAAACTCTAAAAAAGGCCCGACCATTTATTTCTTTTTATTTATTATTTCGCAGCCCTTTTTAGGGTCGTCACGCAACGCTCCTCCCCCAAAACGACTGCTTTCTTTCGAACTACATTCCTTTCCCTTATGTAACTGATATGGCTCTTTATGCGACCAATCAGAATTTGGTTTTCATATCCAAACTATTCGCGACGTTGGGAACGCGTGTCTTACATTGGGGAAGCGCGTTGCGTGACGACCCTAAAATGGCTGCGGGGGTGACTAAGGTGGGTTATATCGTTCGCGTTGTTTTTTCCTTCACGCCTACTAGTGGGATGCAATGGCTTCCTTTAGTTAGTATATATGTGGGCGTGTGAATCAAGGGGCACTCACCATTTGTAAGAACTGGACGGCCAGACCTGTCAAGTCGAAAGGAGAATTCAACTATTGGACCGGACTATCAGCCAGATCAGTTAATCCCTAAATGGTGGTTTGCGCGGCAGTGATGAGTTTCAGTAAAAATTGTCAGAAAAGGCTACTATTTCATTTTCCGCGAACGGTCTGGCGGCCAGTTCTGACTTTTGGAAAGCGCCCTAAGGCCCAGGCCAAACGACGAACTTTTGATGAGACGAACCAAAGTCTGTTCGGTCAGACGAGGTCGAACTTAGGACGCGTCGACTTAATGAACTGAATCAGAGTCTCCCGAACGAGGCTAAATATACATTATCATATGAATTTTTAATTATTAGTTTAGTTGGTCGCATGTGAAGATCGACGTTTGTCCCGACTGACGATCTTAAACGCTATTTCCGTCTGAAGCAGACGGATAGAACGTGTTGCACGATCCAGATTCATTCAGACGAAATAAACTGAGCCAGGCGTCGAACTTTCTATCACCTAAACTCGTCTCATGAAAAGTTCGACGTTTGACATAGGCTGTACACGGTTAACCCTAAACGTCAGTCCAGCATAAAAACCATTGGCCCTGCCTAGCTCTCCCTATTGCACCGGCCCTGACCCCTTTCTCTACACAATGACCAAGCCCTTAAATTAATCGTCCTGATGACAATGATTGCATAAAGCCATGCCAGACAATACTTGCTGACATTATTTGTTCGATCCCCACATGTTACACACCAATCCTGGAATCCCGACTTGTCAAAATGTTCTGGTATTTCTTCTAAACTGTATTCATCCCGCAACAAGTGAAAGGCATGCGAAAATATGAGCGCGTGAATTGGGACAGGCTAAGCCATTGCCTAATAAACCTCTTTCATTTGATTTTCAAGTTAGCCAGGTCACTACTGCAAAATTACTTGGAGTGACCATCGATGACAGACTTGATTGGAGTGGCCATATCGAGAAAGTAACAAAGAAAGTCGCTTCTGGTATTGGGGCCATAAAACGAATAAGGCACCTTGTCCCTCAGGCGACCTTACAACTAATATATCAAGCTTTAATACAACCACACTTTGCATTGATTATTGCAACATTGTTTGGGGAAACTGTGGGATAACTTTACAGAATAAGGTTCAAAAGCTACAAAACAGAGCAGCCCGTGTTTTGACCTACTCAAGCTATTGCGTAGATGCTGGTCACCTTTTCAAACTTCTAGGGTGGAAAAACCTAGCTTGCCAGCAACAAATTCAAAGAGCTACGATGGTTTACAGGTCTCTGCACGGGTTGGCTCCAAACTATCTTAGTTCTAAATTTGAACGGCGAGAAGTCGCATATAACCTAAGGGACTCTGAAAATAAACTCAATGTTCCATTACCGCGCACAAACTATTACTAAAACAGCTTCAGCTATAGTGGCGCCATTCTCTGGAACAGTCTTCCTTGTAACTTAAGGGAAGCAGAGTCCCTTGGGCAATTTAAACGATTACTCAAAGAACTGTAAGGCACGGCATTCGTGGAAAGCAGCTTTTTTATTTAAATATTTTTATTATATTAGTAGAAGGCATTTTTAAAGCTGACGAATTTTGTACCGTGGATAAATAAAGATTATCTATCTATCTATCTATCTATCTATCTATCTATCTATCTATCTATCTATCTATCTATCTATCTATCTATCTATCTATCTATCTATCTATA
>CALNXI010000626.1:151495-164750 GCA_942486025.1 Porites evermanni | reverse complement strand
CTGGCTAGTAGGCAGGCAAACTGTTGACTACATTTTACTATATTTTATTATTTGTACATATTTTTAGTGTAGTTGTACAGTATTTACTTCTGTTTCTATACGGCTTTCATGTAAAGAAGTTATGTAACTTATGAAATTACCGTATTCAAATAAAAGTGAATCAATCAATCAATCAATCAATCAATCTATCTATCTATCTATCTATCTATCTATCTATCTATCTATCTATCTATCTATCTATCTATCTATCTATCTATCTATCTATCATAATGACGGCCTATTGATGGAGTGTTTTCTTTTATATGTATGATAATTAGACTTTCTGACCTTTTCAGCATGTGTAAAATACAAAAGAATCCTTACTTTCAAACGAGGCCAGAAAGGCTAATTATGATACATTTAAAAGACAATAGCCAAGAAGATATTAAGGTAATAGGCCGCCATATTGAAAGAGGTCTATGGAAATCATTTCTCAAACAGGTCGGAAGTGGCATAGGCGCCAAGAAAACACAAATTTGACTTGAACATTCAAGTGGCCTTCATGATCATGTACCACTTTTCCTTACTTTCCACCAAAACATTTTCCAGTAGATCCTTCAATCCAGCAAAATGACAGCTTTAAAAATACCTCAAACGGCCGGGGAAAATGTCAAAGAAATCGCCCCATGTACTTGTAAGGTAATCAAAGATGGCCTTGGATTCTGGATTTCAGTGTGGATTCCTATTCCCCAGTACTGGATTCCAATGAGTTTCTTATTTTCTTGTCAGTGGAGCTTGGATTCCCGATTTCCGAATCGATTCTTTGCCAGTAGAACTTCTTGGATTCCGGATTGCACCAAACAAAAACATTCCGGCGTTCCGGAATCTGGATTCCCTTACTTGGTGAAAAGAGAAAAAAAAAAGTCTCATACTACCTGCGATAAGCGCTGGACCAAGAAAACATTCAACCACAGGAATAGCACACCGTCACGGCAGATGTACCGGCGATCGTTGGCGAGGAACCGGTGATCTAGCCGGCTTTCTGTGTACCGTACAGTTGCGTCGACAAACAGCGGTGGATTCTCATCTTGGAAGAATTCTGGTGTTCTTTTCTGCTGGCAGGCGCTTTGTTGCACTTCAGACACGGCAGCTGCAGCAGTTCTCACAGAAGTTAAAACATTTATGTTTGGCGCTAGCATCTCGCCAATCGTTAGACTCCACTGCGCAGTGAAAGTCTCCTCCTACCTGCGAAAAGCGCTGGACCAACAAACCATCCAACCACCGTGACAGATGTACCGGCGATCGTTAGCGAGGAACCAGTGATCTAGCCGGCTTTCTGTGTACCGTACAGATGCGTCGACAAACAGCGGTGGATTCTCATCTTGGAAGAATTCTGGTGTTCCATCCTGCCTGCAGGCGCTTTGTTGCTCTTGAGACACGGCAGCTGCAGCAGTTCTCACAGAAGTTAAAACATTTATGTTTAGCGCTCGCATCTCGCCAATCGTTAGACTCCACTGCGCACCTCTTGAAAATCATAATGCAGCCGGGTTGTTCCGCTTCTACGTGGCCACAATGCTTGCACTTCCGGAGTTCAGGAGCCTCCTCAGTGGCTACATCTACAATATCTAAACGCTAGTGATAACGCCAGGCCCGCTAGAGCCCCACCGATACACTTGCTGTAATTCAAACAAAGAATGGGTGACCTGTGCCAAAGCCGAGAAGACCCTGGGTACTAGATGGAGAAACGTAGCGTACTTGAGGTTGACGAGAGAGAAAACTTCGTATACCTTGTAATCAGAAAGTTGCAATCGCTGCAATGGCTACACTTGATGATAACTGGCAGACAAAACGTTCAACTATCAGCGAGAGAACCAAATTTGTTTTCAATAACGAATTATTAAGTGATGTGAAGTTCGTAGTTCCTGCCCCGCATAACGAAAGTAAAAGGAGGAAGAGTCAAAAGTGCATTCCAGCTCACAAGTTTATACTGGCAATCAGCAGTCCTGTTTTCTATGCCATGTTCTACGGTGAAATGGCGGAGACTGCAGCTACTATTCAATTGCCTGACTGTGATTATGAGAGTCTCTTAGAGTTGTTTCGTTTTCTGTACAGCGATGAAGTGAACTTGAGCGGAAGTAATGTCATGCAAGTTCTCTACTTAGCAAAGAAATATCTGGTACCTTCACTCGCCGATAAGTGCACTAAATATCTTCAGGAACATCTAGCGGCGTCGAATGTGTTCTCTGTTCTGCCACAAGCTCAGAAATTTGAGGATAAAGATTTGGAAGAACGGTGCTGGGAAGTAATTGANCCGAGAAGACCCTGGGTACTAGATGGAGAAACGTAGCGTACTTGAGGTTGACGAGAGAGAAAACTTCGTATACCTTGTAATCAGAAAGTTGCAATCGCTGCAATGGCTACACTTGATGATAACTGGCAGACAAAACGTTCAACTATCAGCGAGAGAACCAAATTTGTTTTCAATAACGAATTATTAAGTGATGTGAAGTTCGTAGTTCCTGCCCCGCATAACGAAAGTAAAAGGAGGAAGAGTCAAAAGTGCATTCCAGCTCACAAGTTTATACTGGCAATCAGCAGTCCTGTTTTCTATGCCATGTTCTACGGTGAAATGGCGGAGACTGCAGCTACTATTCAATTGCCTGACTGTGATTATGAGAGTCTCTTAGAGTTGTTTCGTTTTCTGTACAGCGATGAAGTGAACTTGAGCGGAAGTAATGTCATGCAAGTTCTCTACTTAGCAAAGAAATATCTGGTACCTTCACTCGCCGATAAGTGCACTAAATATCTTCAGGAACATCTAGCGGCGTCGAATGTGTTCTCTGTTCTGCCACAAGCTCAGAAATTTGAGGATAAAGATTTGGAAGAACGGTGCTGGGAAGTAATTGAGGCGCAAACCGAGAAAGCTCTGACGTCGGAAGAATTTGTCACGCTTGAGAGATTTGTAGTTGAGTCTGTCGTGAAAAGGGAGAGATTGAATGTAAAGGAAGTGGATTTATTAAAGCTGTTGATCGCTGGGTCACTAAAGAAGTGGAAAGGTAAAGACTAATCCCTGATGGCAAGGTCAAAAGAAGGATTCTTGGAGAGGAAATTGTGAAAGCAATAAGGTTTCCAGTGATGTCGCAGAAGGAGTTTGCTTCGGTTTTGGATTGTGATATTCTAACTAAAAAACAGATTGTTTTTATGATGAAATACTACGGTGGTGGTGGTTTAGAGTCTTCTTTACCATTTATGTATTCTCCTAGACAGCCTGGGTATCATCGAATTTACAGATTTACAGAAGTAAGCCCGCCCGATATGCCTAATGGTTCATGGCACTACACTAGTGGTAATGCTGATGCCCTCAATCTAACTGTCAGCAAAGCTATTACATTACACGGAGTGCAGCATTTTGGTAGTGAAAGTGGCGAATACACAGTTTCAGTAGAAGTGAAAGATGTGGCAAATAGCGGTTTTTCTCTGGTAAAACTGACGGGTACGTATTCCTCCGAGAAAGATGAGACAAATGGTTCCTATGGATTTGATGTCATGTTTGATCACCCTGTTTGCCTTGAGCAGGGTAAAACGTATGAGATTGTATCTCTTATCAAAGGCCCATTATCTTGGAGTGTGACTAATGGAAAAGAATCTGATGAGGTTCAAGGAATCCAGTTTTCATTTATCTCTTCAGGTTCTTCTAAGAATGGAACTAATGTCAAAACTGGCCAGTTTCCTTCATTTATTTTCAGCACCAAGTAGTTTAATTCTTAAATAATGATATTGCATTTGTTGATCATCGTAAGTGGTAGACTGCAAATGTTTTATTTAGGAAAATGCCTAATCTAACAAGCCAGAGTCTCTTAAGGAGATACCTGTTTTCTGTACCAATCCTCATTAATTTGCAGAGTACGACCTGTCAGGTCCTGTGGTTAGGCTGAATGCTAGCGATGACTGAAATGATTTGCCGAGCCAAATGAAAATCACGGGATGAAATACCGTAAAATTCCGAAAGTAAGCCCCTCCATGTATAAGCCCCTCCAAATATAAGCCCCCCAGAATCGTAACGCAAAAAACCCTCCGTTAAATCGCCCCTCCGAATATAAGCCCCCCGGGGGGCTTGTACTTTGAATTTGCCCTCAAATACAAAGTAAAACAAAGCAAAAATGGTAAATTTCCTTCCCACTACAAGCAAGCCCAAACGATTTTGAAACGCAAATTTCCCTCCATACATAAGCCCCTCCGAATATAAGTACCTCCAAAAATAAGCCCCTCCAAAAATATAAGCCCCAGGGCTTATTTTCGGAATTTTACGGTAACGGATTTACCGAACGTCAAAGGCTCAGTCCAACGCGCGATAAAGACGACCGTTGCACGCCTTTGACGCGCGACAAAAAACTGTCTTTGATGACGTCTTCAGGCGGGTCTTCCGGCGATAAAGGCCGTTTTTTTACGCCTTTAACCTTTACCTTTGGCGCACGTGAAAGGTGTTATTTGATTAGCCTTTGTACCCCTATCAAAAGGCGTCCTGAGATCGAGTCAAAGGTTTGAAAAAACTGCGGTAAAGTAATGTCTGAGATTCAAGTCAAAGGCTTTGCTAAAAGTATCGCCAAATGGCTAAGTGCACGGTGTTGGTGATCACAGCCGTAACAAGATAGATCGAATTTTGTCATCGTGTATAGTGAAGCCGATAATCGTGCATCGAGCCTAAATCCATTGAAGGTGCATAGATTGTGGCTTTGTTTTGCTTTTTTCGAGCCTTGACGTACCGTGCCTTAATTGAGCGTCAGGTCGTACCTTTGTATGTCTAGCCTATTGGTTATCGTGCTTTCATGGAGCTGTTATCATGCGCAAAAAGCTAGCGCAGCAAAAAGTTGAGCAAATCTCCTCTCTTGCAAGTAAAAAATGCACCGGTAAAACATAGAAATATAAAAATTACGTAGAAGTACGTTGAGAAAATACTCAGTTGTCGCTTTGAGGGAAAGTGAAAAGATCAAGCGACAAACTTCATGAAACTTGCGTTGGAGGACTTCAGCCTTGTTTTCTTCGAGACGGAGATCTCAGTAGAATAACCGAGTGAGTGCATTAAGCCCGGTACTTCAGGAACATTTTGTACATTGTAGTAGAGAAAATTGTTTTAAAAGGAAAAATGTATCAATTACAATTGTGTTAGTGACTTTTCAGTCAAGTTGATGTTAAATTCAAGCTAATAAAATTATATAGATTTAACCAGGGCTCACGATAATATTTATAGTTTGCTCAAACAAAATATAAAATCATGTACTGCTAAGCGGCGAAGGCAACGAGAAAAACAACAATGGGTCAAATTAGCAAAAAAGCAACTTAACACGTGCAGCACACTTTTTTTTGTACACTTATTTGCCGTTGCTTTGCACGACTACAACGTGAAACTTTCAGAAACTTCCACGTTTTATGGAGGAAATGTCGAATGTGTTCTACTGCCGCTCATTTTCACCTTGATGGCAGCTTGTATTTCTCATTTTTTCACCACCGCTTCAAATATTCTTGTTCTTCCAAAAGAAAATGTCTCCTTTGTTATTTTTCTCTCGCTCTAGGTCACTGCCGCTCTTTTTCTAGTTGAGCTTCGCTGGCCTGTCGCCCACAAATTTGTGGACATCACAATTAATCTAAGCTTAATACCTTAGACAAGAGGGATACAGAAGCAATTTCCGGTTTCCGTTTTCGTCTTTATTGACTCTTTTATAGTTGTCTCTGCTTCACAAGACGCGGGTGGCTAAGCGATTTCCCGCCAAAATAATCTCGAGTTGCATTTGCTTTGCCAATTGCCATACCTGTTCACTGAGATTTGTTACGTTGGTATGCCCGTGGTGTGGACGGACGGGCGTACGGTCACGTGATTACCAAAATTTCTCGGATGGGTAGATCACCACATTTTCTTAGGTATTGGGCTACGCTCGCGCGCTTTGCGCGAGCGTGGCGCTCCGCTCTATCTTAGGAAATGCGCTCAGATTCAAGACAGCTTTGTAGTGTATAGGTAGCTTTGGTCTTATTTTAGTTGAGTGTACGGACAAATGAGGCACGAATTGTAGTGCGAATTTCATTTGATGAGTACAGAAACATTTGGGTTTTCAAATAAATTTTTCAAAAAATGACTTCTCTGTCTACAGTAGTTCAAAGTACGATCGTAAGACGCAGAGCATCGAACTTGCTCACGCATTGCTTCACCGCCGGCAATCTTGACTTTCAGCTCCATTTCTTTAGACAATCTTCGATACGAAGCTAGTTAATTTCTTTTTAGAATTAGTGTTACTTGTTATTGTAAAATAAATATACAGTGAATTTTTTCTTGTTAATTCTATTTTAACTTTACTGCATAAAGTCACGCAGTTATCGTATATTTAAATCACTAAGTCGTTAAGTCTCTGAGTTAGTGTTTATGGTTGCAGCTACAGTTTTCCATCATAGTATTCAGGGGCACCCAACGGCAATTTTCGGGAAAATATCTGTTCGGAAGACGATTTGAGATCTAGAATTTTCGGAGCATTTGTTGTAAAATTTCTTGCTTGCCTGTCTCTCCTAAGATTTTCGAACATCTACAAAATGGTATAATTACCCATTTTTAACGGATTTTGAAACTAAAAAAGGCCACCTAGAATTTTCGAGAGCCTTTTCCTGGCTAAAATTTTCGAGAAGGTAAGTTTTTATCCCTATAATTTTCGGATCAGTAGACTTTCAGCTAGGAAATCCGAACAGATGAAAAGTTTTTAGGGGATAAAAATATGCCTATATCTACCGTTTGAATACTAAAATACGTTCAACAATGCTATGTTAAGTGGTTTTGAACTATATCCTCGTTGGGTGCCCCTGAGTATTTGCCCTAATATTAAGAGCAAGTTGACAGAAGCCATTTAGAATAACAAAAAGAAAATACGTTTTGCAATCTACCTAAGACGGAGAACGGCTGATTATGCAAAAAGGCAAGTTTTGAACGACATGATTTGTTTAACAGCATACAGCAACTCGTTATATATACCGATGAACTGATCATGACTCAATTGAAGTCAAATGGACATCACAGCAGATCAGTGCAAATATCAGTTAACACAAAGCATTTTTTGCACAAGCTTTCTGTAACCGTGCATGGAGTAGGTCCACTGCGAGGTTACAATCACTTACGAGTGCGTTTTATCCTAAAGGTGTTAACGAGCCTCTCTTCACGTTTAAATGGCACACATTCATAGTGCTAAAAATCGTGCCGGCTTCATCGTGCTTAAATGTTAACACCTTGTTCATATTATACGTGAACACATTTCCTTGAAAATCTCGTCAAAATGTCATTCAGTTTTAAAATAAATCACTTATCCTGAGGTTCTTAGAACGATGAGTTTTTGAGAATTTTTTATTGATTTTTAGAACATTTGTAATCAATAAAAGGTTGAAGGGCAAATGTTAAAAGTTATGGAAAAATGAGAAAATACTGGATTTAAGGGTAGTTAAATGTCGAAATTCAGAAGTGAATAATCAATAGACAAAGACCAGACAGTCCGCCACCACAACAAGGTGGCCCTGAGCCAATTAGCGCATTAACTGGTTTATGTGTATACCCTCTTCTATTTCAGGCCAAAATCTTTGATTTTCTCTACCCTATTTCAGAGCTGACAAGCTGTTACGGCACGTACACGGTTGGCGTAAACATTAAAAGGGAAATGGTCTTATCGCCTAATGATAAAGAAGTAACTTCTTTCAAAAAACATACCCAATTCAAGACTACGGTGCACAAACCATACCCTATTTCAAACCAAAATGGTCAAAATTGATACCCTATTTCAGACCAAAACGGCTAAAAACCATACCCTTTGGCGCAGCACATACCTATATAGCCTATTTAAGGGAGTACCCCCTCCGGATAAGATCTTATGTTTGTTATATTTGTCGATCACTCCACCAAAGCTATATATGATGTTAGTATTAGCCTATTCTGTTGAGCCCCTTCCGTTGACATTTTTAACATTTTGCCCGTTTTCTCTGACAACCACTCTTAAGAACTAAGAACGTCTGCGTGGGAGGCTAACCATCAGAGGGCTCCTATGAAGAACTTTCAGTGATAACGTGAAACTACAAATTAATATCGTAACTTATTATTGCACGAATCTAATCTTCGACTTTCAAAAAGAAGATGAGAAAATGTTCGTGGACCTCGTCTTCCTGTAAGAGACCCCCTGTTGTTTGATTCTTGTAGACGACTCCTTCCACTATAAGCGACCACTTTTTTAACATCTTCCCGTACAGGGCAGTCGCTTATGTAAGGTTGTTTTGATATTAACAAAAGAAACCTTTGGGGACTAAAAATAGTATCCAGTTTACATTAATTTTGCCGCGCTCCTATGCTGAGTGATGGAGAAATCTGGCGGCCAACGTACGAATAATACTTTCCGAGACGTCGCAGTTGTACTAGCCTCCCCGCAGACGTCCGTTGGGGTTCGTTTGTCACGCATTCATTTCTCCTCCACGGTCCGTTTGGAAGAAATGAATGCGTGACAAACGAACCCCAACGGACGTCTGCGGGGAGGCTACAGTTGTACCAACAGGAAGACAACACCCCACACACCCAAACTCGAAACCCCCAGCCTTAATACCCACACTAAAGAAAAACGCTCGACAGAGTCAGGAAACAAAATTGCCGCGAAACAACTTCAGTCTGCTCTGGAGCCAGAATTCATATTAACAAGACCAGGGAGCAATAAATCTGTAGCACAAATTAGTCCTGATAACTAAATAAAACGCTTGACAGAGACAGGTAACAAAAATTGCCGCGAAACGACTTCTGCAGGAGCCACAATTCCCAAAACAAATTGTACACAAGACCTGGGCGTAATAAAGTTTATAGAAATTAAGCCCCTGGGCCCGGTTGCATAAAACCTGCACTTAAGTGCTCACTTAAGTAGGTCACTTACGAATCCGTTATGGGTACACTTACGGGTGTTGCATGGAACACACTTAGCACTCTCGTAAGTTTCTGTTTTACGTGGTAACTTAAGGGCTCACTTAAGGGCACACGTCACCTTGATATAGTACTTTATTAGCGATTCACTCTTTTTTTTTAAGCTAACCATCGGTGAGTGTAAAGAAAGTAAAATTCGTTTCCAACACTTTTAAGCCTCTCAAAAAATGAAATTTGCATGCAAACGTAATTTTTCTTCAATATCTACTGAAAATGATAGTTCTTCTTCTTTCTTCACAAAAGTGTACATCAGAGGTTAACAAAGCGCGTTAGAACGAATTACGTGAAGAAAAATACTTTTTTTCACTTCTCAGTAAAAGATCTCGTTAAATTTAGTAAAAACAGTGACGATACGGGACCAATATAGGTCCCGTAAATTTACGTGCTATTTTTCCCGTAAAAAAAGTTATATGCAACACCCGCAATTTCTGTTGCATAAACGACACTTAAGTGAACACTTACGAAAATCGTAAGTGCAACCACTTAAGTGAATTCCCTAAGTGGACCACTTAAGTGATTTCATGCAACTGACTTAAGTTACGAGTGCACGTACGTGTACCCGTAGTTGTTACGGACGTTTTATGTAACCGGGCCCTGGTTCTAACACACGCTCGACAGAGTCAGGTAACCAAAATTGCCGTAAAACAGCTTCTGCTCTGGAGCCACAAAACACAGTGTAACCAGGGCGTGAAAATTTTAAGCGAAATTAAGCCCCTGGTTCAAATACACGCTCGACAGAGTCAGGTTACAAAAATTGGCCGTAAAACAACTTCTGCTCTGGAGCCACAAAACACATTTATTTAGAACAAAAAACCTGTGGGTTTTTGCTAAAAACAACAACGAAAGCAGAAGTCAAACAATAGCTCAGACATAAGAATGCAGCAACTTATAATAACACGTACCTTAAAAAACCGAACGGGAATAGCAGCATGCTAGTAAATAAAATTCATGCACTGACTCTACATGAATAAAACTAGGAAGCACGAAGACTAAACAGTATATAAGGACAAAATAGGCACATGAAACGAAAAAACTGAAAACCCCGCATGCGGAAATATGAAACCGCGGACATAGTGTGAGAACTGAACAAGAACTGACTGCTATCCCACTGCTAGAGCCGCTCAATAAGATTGGGGAAAAACAGAAGCCAGCGAATGCGCCACTCACGGGATCCATCAGAAGGAAATGCTTAAGCTAGGGAATTGCAGCCTGAAAGATAAAGTGATATAAAGAATACAACTAAGAAAATACTGCAAACAAAAGGGAAAAAGTACAGAGAATACTGACCTTGAAAATATATGTGACCGGACCGAATGTCGAACAGGTGGCAACCTATAAAATCTAGGTTGCAAAACGAGAGACTTACCGCGAGCACGGCTCAAGAAATTGAGAAGATGGAAATAAAAACAGGAGGCAAAAAGGAGGCGGTGAACGCCGATGAAGAAACAAGGGCAAAGGCGAAAGGGTGAGGAGGGAAGGAGTTTGACGAGAACTTTTAAGAGCGGATGTCTGTAAATATCGACCAGAGGTGGGAAAAATAATTGTTTTGAAAAATCCCCAAAAATTATGTAGACTCCCCTAGGAATTGTAGTAATGAAAATATAAATTTTAGTTTCATTGAATGAATATTTTGGCGATACGGCGAATGTCAAGTTCGGGCGATTGACGGCCTCCGCCAGACCGCCTTTTCGGTCCCCTAGACCGGGCTACGAAAAGTCCACGATTTCAATCGAATTCAAATATCATTCAACCCAAAAAGCTTCTTATCGTATTAAAAGGGGTTTAATACACATACTGAGTGGTCATGTTCTTGAATTCATCGCAACTGGAATATTTTATGGATTTTTAAATATTTACAAAATTTTAAGGCTTTTACGCCAGCAAAATATTGTCAGATTTCAAAGGCCTAAAATCACATCCGATACATGATTTCTAACAGAAAAAGACATTCCACGTGAAAAAGCAATCTCTAAGCTTTCAAAATATGCTTTCAAAACTCTGGGCAACATATGAAATGTATTTTTGGGAACGCAAAATTCACATAGCCTGCGTGCAGACGATAACTAAACTCTGATTAGTACCAGAGTTAAGCAGAGTTTAATTTCGTCTGCGCGCAGGCTAAATTCACAGAGCACTTGAGTGTAATTTGATCTTTCTGACTCGACAGTCAAGAGGTTCGGAGCGACACAAATCAATCCTCCAACAAATGTTTCAGCCAAAATACGTTTAATTTAGGCAATCTTAAGTCACACAGTGATACATAGATGCTTCATATACATTAGGTGGAAAGTTTCATGCCATTTTATCAGCCGTAAAGAACTATTTCTCTGGACTTCAGGTGCAGTAGTTTAACTCGCCCCCGGGGGGGGTACTGCCATATATGGGCTATATAGGTATGTGCCGCTGTGAAGGGTATGGTTTTCAAGCAGTTTACTCTAGGATAGGGTATATAAATCAGAGCGTTTGGCTCTAGAATAGGGTATCATTTTTCAGGAAACTGATCAGTTGGTTGAAGATTTTATCTAGACTAGGTACACAGCTACTCTAGGATAGGGGGATTTGGGGAGTTTACTCTAGTATAGGGTAGCAAAACTCAGCTGAACTAGCTCTGGTAAAGGTTAAGGGTTCCAGGCTACCAGCGGCACATCCCCACCCAGAAATTCCTAAAGTGCCCCCCCGGGAACTCGCCTCGCTAATGTAAACATGTGGGTCAAGTTCTTATCACGAAACAGCGAAGTTTTCAAAATCTACACCAACTATCTATCCTGTCTAGTATATAATCAGGTCTACAATTTGTTTGTTTGTACCTTGTGTCCTTGTTTGACTTCATTCTCACAATGAAACTACAACGAAATTCCCGCTCGCTCGACATGTCACGGGTCACGTGAAAGGGCCGTAATTCTAGACTTGATTGCGTTACGTAAACACGACACAGCGATTATTTCTAAGCTGTGAAAAAAATCGAATTGAATGAACCGACAATCTCATTTTTTTCTTTTTTTTCACCATGCAGTTTTACCAGACTTGTCGGATTCCCGACGAAACCAAAAAAATCTTAGGACCGAAAATTAACCCCCCAAATTTTCAAGCCCTAATTGATTTCTCCAAGCCCTGAAATTTTTCCGTGAAGGATTAAGTGATATGGAACGCCAAAAAAAGAAAAGTAAATTTTTGTAGTTGGTTTATTCATCGTACCATCCGCTGAATTTTACTTTTTCTCATCTGACCGTCTGAACTGCGCGGCCAGCATTATACGCGTGCGGTACTACACCAATCAGATTGTTTTGAATACCCTTTGAAATTCCTACTTGAATCAAGCTACCAAAAATGTCTATAGATATTTATATTTTCCAAAGTTTCCTCTCCCCAAAGAAATCCCGTGATGAAAAAGTTTAAAACAAAAAAGAAATCCCTTTATCATCTCGGTAACTTCAACTCTCCCCTCCCAGTCCAACCCCCGCCTAGGGCCGGGCCTTGGGTCAAACATTATTGTTTGCGTTGTTCTTTTTGGTTGTTGGTAGTGGTTCGACACCTCCCCTTTCCTCTGTTTGTCCTGGTTTCTGTCAGTTTGGAAAGATCCTAATGCGTTGTGCAATTGTATTGCAATATGCTGTATAAGGCCAGTATAAAGCACATGTCAAGTAAGGGCGTCCTACCACGGTCTTAATCAGCGCTTGCGGCGTCGATATTCATAGATTTTTGGACCGTCTTGTTTTACTGAGTTTACTCTAGTGCTGAAAATAAACGACCACCATTGCCAGCTAGTACAATTCTGCTTGCTTTTGTGTGGCGATACAGCGTGCAAAAATGGAGCGTTGGGTGGGTGATCAGTGTGGTTCAAGTAATAAATAACCGAGCACACAGTACGTGCGCATAGGAGAGAGCAACCGATCAGTAAAGTGCCACTTTACAGTCAGTTCGAATTCTGCATCATGCCATTGAACTTGCGTAGGTGCCTGCGCATCTTCGAACTCATTATAGAAGAATCGGTGTAACACGAACAAATCTTTATCTCCCCCGCCCCTGGTCCGTCCCCGACAGTCTCTTTCCGTGCTTTGACACACGTATGAATGTTCCAGAGTAGGGTCAATCATAGCCTGCGTAGGGGCCATTTTTTTTTGTGGTGGGAGGGGGGGGGGGGGGGGAAAAAAGAAATGTCGAGGACGCATGGGGGGAAAAAAGGGGGGAGGAAAAAGGGGGGAGAAAAAAGGAGGGGGGGCCTTCTCTCCCCTTCCGGTTTTCCCCCGGCCCCGCCGGGGTTAATAAATTTCCCGGCACACCATAGAGAGCCTAAGCAAA
>CALNXI010000626.1:85324-123818 GCA_942486025.1 Porites evermanni | reverse complement strand
GAAGTATTGTCAACAGAGGGTGGATAACGCTTCTCAGATGGTTTTTGAAGTAATTTATTAACAGTCGCGAATAATATCCTTTGATCTGAGGAATGTTCATTGATGATTGAAGTGTAGTGCGCTGATTTCAATGTAGCAATTAGGTTGTTAACCACACAGCATTGACGAACATATTGATCCCGGTCACACTGTAGCCGCGAAGCACGCCACTTCCGTTCCAGTCTTCTCCTTTTCCTTTTCTCAGCAACGACATCCGATGTATACCACGGTGCAGATGGCCTTACAGTTACCTGACATCTATGATGTTAGTATTAGCCTATTCTGTTGAGCTCCTTCGGTTGACATTTTTAACATTTTGCCCGTTTTCCTTGACAACCACCCTCTTAAGAAATAGTGGGGCAGGAACGCCTCGAACGCGTGTCGAACGCGTGTCGAACCCCTAAGAACGTCTGCGTGGGAGGCTAACCATCAGAGGGTCTCTATGAAGAACTTTCAGTGACAACGTGGAACTACAAATTAATATCGTAACTTAGAAAAATTATTGCACGAATCTAATCTTCGACTTTCAAAAAGAAGATGAGAACATGTTCATGGACCTCTTCATCCTGTAAGATACCTCCTGTTGTTTGATTCTTGTAAACGACCTCCTTCCACTATAAAGCCACCCCCGGGGGGTACTGTCATATAAGGGCTATATAGGTATGTGCCGTTGTGAAGGGTATGGTTTTTAAGCAGTCTACTCTAGGATAGGGTATATAAATCAGAGAGTTTGGGTCTAGCATAGGGTATCATTTTTCAGGAAACTGATCAGTTGGTTGAAGATTTTATCTAGACTAGGGATTGTGGTATAAGGTTTTGTTTTGGCTAGACTGTGCTAGTGACCTTAGTAGTTTCTGGAAAACAGCTACTCTAGGATAAGGGGATTTGGGGAGTTTACTCTAGTATAAGGCAGCAAAATTCAGCTGAACTAGCTCTAATATAGGTTAAGGGTTCTGGGGTCCCAGCGGCACATCCCCACCCAGAAATTCGTAGAGTCCCCCCCCCCCCCGGGAAGCCACTACTATATTAAAATCTTCCCGTACAGGGCAGTCGCTTATGTAAGGTTGTTTTGATGTCAACAAAAGAACCCTTTGGCACCTAAAAATAGGCCTTTCTTCTGGTCTATACAGGAGCACTGGCATCTGTAGGTGGTGCATTTGCACTAGCAGATGGAATCATGTGTGTCATTGACGCCGCCACTAGCTGCAGCGATCCCTCAAGAGAGATGCACTACATGTAAGAGAGTGTTGAGCTCTCCTGGATGTAGAGCCATGTGCATAGCTCCTGGAGGCTGTGGAGGTCGATGTATAGACAACAACTGGAAAATGGTGACAGATGATGGAAAATGTTGTTATTATAAAGTGACAAGGGTTTTTCAAGACTAATAGGATAAGGAGGTGGGGGAAGACAGGGGGTTGGGAACCCAGGGGAAAAGGGGGGAGGGCGGGGGAAGAGCAACAAGTGGGAGTTCTAAAAGGCAGGGAACTAGGGATGCTAGAGAAACAGAGGAATCACTTAATATGTAGATATAAAACAAGGTACAGGAGGCAGAACTTTTGAAACTCCTGTCTTCCCACCTCCTCGAAAGGAGGACCTGAATGGGTTGTTGACCGTTAAGTGTGTTTTTCCCATATTTTCTAAATATGTAAATCCTTAAAACAGTTAAGGAATTAAGTAAGAAAATTTTTTCATTTGTTACAAAAACTTTCAGTATTATTTTTTTCTGGTTTAGCAGTCAAATCTATGTTTTTAGGTATAGAGTGCAATAAACTTATTTTTACAGGACACAAAACCTGAAGGGGTCTATTTCTTCAGTAACAGTTAGCCTGCACAGCAAGCATTTCCGTGCAGTTTCAGAGCAAAGAACAAGAAACGAGAGTCACACCGGGCAAAAAATAGGGTTTGCCCTCGATCCATTTCTTGCACGATCAAATCTGAAAATCCTGTCCCTCGGTAATTCTTTGCTCTGAAACCAAACGGAAACGCTTGCTATGGAGGCTAAGTAACAGTCGACTGCCAGAATTATTGCTGGAATTTATATCCATGACTTATATAGTTAGCCACCACCAGGGGACCAGGGGACCCCGTATGTATCCAGCTCATGAAATAAGGTGTCATTGGACGATGGTGGTGGCTTTAATTTTGAAGTTGCTCAAACTTCAAATGCTGTTGAAAAGTTGCCGTGCACATTTTATGTACATGCCTACCTTATCTTTTTTATCCGTTACTAATCATAGGTGTAATAAAGATGTTATTTTAAACACGAAATTACTGGTTTGTCTGGTCTGGCTCTATTTGTTACTCTTTGGCCGAAAAAGACGGTAATTCAAACAAAGAATGGGTTACCTGTGCCAAAACCGAGAAGAACCTGGGTACTAGATTGAGAAACGTAGCCGTACTTGGGTTCTTGAGAGGACGGGAAGGTTGACGACAGTGCAAGCTACGGTTAAAAGCAACGTATACCTTGTAATCAGAAAGGTGCAATCACTGCAATGGCTACTCTTGATGATAACTGGCAGACAAAACGCTCAACTATCAGCGAAAGAACCAGATTTATTTTCAATAACGAGTTATTAAGCGATGTGAAGTTCGTAGTTCCTGCTTCGCATAACGAAAGTGAAAACCGGAAGAGTCAGAAGTGCATTCCAGCTCACAAGTTTATACTTGCAATCAGCAGTCCTGTTTTCTATGCCATGTTCTACGGTGAAATGGCAGAGACTGCAGGCACTATTCAATTACCTGACTGTGATTATGAGAGTGTCTTAGAGTTGTTTCGTTTTCTGTACAGCGATGAAGTGAACTTGAGCGGAAGTAATGTCATGCAAGTTCTCTACTTGGCAAAAAAATATCTGGTACCTTCACTCGCAGACAAGTGCACTGAATATCTGCAAGAACATCTAGAGGCATCGAATGTGTTCTCCGTCCTGCCGCAAGCTCAGAAATTTGAGGATAAAGATTTGGAAGAACGGTGCTGGAAAGTAATTGAGGCGCAAACCGAGAATGCTCTGACGTCGGAAGAATTTGTCACGCTTGAGAGATCTGTTGTTGAGTCTGTCGTGAAAAGGGAGAGATTGAATGTAAAGGAAGTGGATTTATTCAAGGCCGTTGATCGCTGGGTCACCAAAGAAATTGAAAGACAAGATCTGACTTCTGATGGCAAGGTCAAAAGAAGGATTCTTGGAGAGGAAATTGTAAAGGCAATAAGGTTTCCAGTGATGTCGCAGTCGGAGTTTGCTTCGGTTGTTGTGGATTGTGACATTCTTACTAAAAAAGAGTTTGGTTTGATGATGAAACACTACGGTGGTGTCGGTTTAGAGTCTTCTTTACCATTCATGCATTCCCCTAGACAGTCTAGACAACGTGATGCTGGGGTTTTGTATCGAGTTTACAGATATGGAAATGTAAGACGCCCTGAAATGTCGCGTGGCTTCTCTCTTGGCTCCTGGAACTACGCTTGTGGTCGTTCTGATGCCCTTAAACTTACTGTCAGTAAACCTGTCATGTTACATGGAGTGCAGCATGTTGGCAGTAAAGGTGGCAAATACACAGTTTCATTTGAAGTAAAGGATACAATAAATGGTTTTTCTGTGGTCAAACAAACAGGCACGTATTCCTCCAAGAAAGATGAGACAAATGATTTCTATGGATTTGATGTCATGTTTGACCACCCAGTTTGTCTTGAGCGGGATAAAACGTATGAGATCGTATCTCTCATCAAGGGCCCAAAATCTTGGTCTGTGACTAATGGGAAAAAATGTGACGAGGTTCAAGGAATCCAGTTTTCATCTAGCAGTTCAGCTGCTTCTGGTAATGGAACTAATGACGAAAATGGCCAGTTTCCCGCACTTATATTCAGCACATTGTAGTTTTCAAAATTCCTTAATGATGATAATGCATTTTTGTTCTGTTGATTGTTTGAAGTGGTACTTCACAACTTTTAGTGTAAGGAAAAAAACTTAATTAAGCAAGCTAGAATCTTTTCAGGAGTAAAGGATACTCCGCTCTACCAATGCCTCCTTAATTCCCAGACTACCACCTGTTGTTGCAGGTACTTGCAGAATTCTAGTGACACACTGGTCAGCCGGCCAGAGCCAGGAATTATTTGCAAACACAGTTGTACCTCTCCACAACGGTCACCTTGGGAACAGACGAAAGTGACCGCTGTAGAGAGTTTTAAAGAAGAACCTTAATGTATGGACTGTTCACCAAAAAAGCGGCCATTGTTAAGAGGTGGCCGTTAGTGGATGTTCGACTTGAGAGCCATTAGACTGGACCCTGAACATAATCTCAGGATTTAAATGCAGGTTAGTTCTCAGCTGTCAAGTAAGACTACAAACTCCCTGCACGTTTTATTACTGAGTAGAGGTAGTGAAGAATAAAATAAATCAAACACAAGAAGATTACTGATTTGACTTATCTGATGTTTAAAACTCGCGAGAAAATCAATCTAAAAATTAAATGTTAATTCTGATGAATGAGCCTTCGAAGAAGGCAGAAATAAATATTTTGAAAGGCACGAGATACAACAGGGCCTGGGTAACTAGCATTTCGCGACGCCACAAACGGTTTCCAAGCGAAATGACGTCTGACGCTTGTTTGTAAGACGTAATTACGAGTTGAAACCGTTGGTGGCGTCGCCAAATGTTGTTTGTTTTCTCAAAACCAGTCAAGTCTTATTTGATCGCGCCAAAAACGGACCCTTAGACTTCACAAAGTGGGAAAATCTCCATGACTCTTTATTGACGAGGTTATTGCGGAAATGCTCATGGACGAAAAAACTGTGAACGCAAGTGGCAATCTAACAATCCAGTCATTTGTAACTTTGTAACTTTTGTAACTTTGTAACTTTTGTAACTTTGTAACTTTATTTGATTTACCACAAAATACAAATAACGATAAAACAAGACAGTTACACAAAAGCAAATGAAAGTGGCGAGGAACCCCAAAAAGAAACCATGAGGCTTATAGACATTGGGCTCCCTCAGAGTAAAAATAAAGTTAACAGTAACAGTAAGGCCAGGATCGAAAGTAAAATACAATGAAGGTAAGTATAAATTAACCATTACATATATAGACTGAGTTGACAAAATATGGAGTATGGTATATGTAACAATAAGTATAAAAATAATATCAGACATGTGAAGGAAGATAACTATTTACTACAAGATTTATAACTAATAATTCATATATAATTTTTTTTTCAATTTCGTTTTGAATAAATGGAGAGAATTAGATTCTTTAATATCATTTTCTATAGAGTTATAATAAGTAGGTCCTTGGAAACTGACAGAAAATTTACGAAGGTTTGTTCTACAAAAAGGAAGGTGAAAATCGTTCGCGTATCTAGTGGCATAGCTTTGGACTTGTTTGTTTCAAGAAAAATAATTTTTGAACTTTGAAGGCAAAAGAGAATGGTTAAGAGAAAACATAAGTTTACCCAATTCTAGTTGTCTAATATCGGAAAGTTTTAGTAGCTCCAATTCTTTGAAAATAGGGTCAGAATGAGAATCGAAAGTTGATTTAGAAATAATTCTGATAACTCGCTTTTGCAAAGAGACAAGACGGCGAAGATTGGTTTTGTACGTAGATCCCCAGACAATAATACAATAATGAAGATAAGGATAAAAAAAAAAATAATAAAGAGTTTTTAGACAGGGTTTAGGTAGAAAAAATCTTGCTCTATTAATGACTCCTATTGATTTCGAGATTTTACGAGCTACTTGAGAAATGTGCGGTTTCCAAGACAGATGTTCATCAAGGACTACACCGAGGAAGACCGTTTCCTTAACCTGTTCGATTCTCTGTTCATTTATGCATATTTGCATTGGAAAATGATACCTTTTCTGTCTAGGCTTAAATAACATAAAGTTTGTTTTCTTCAGGTTTAAGGAGAGTTTGTTTGCCTTAAACCAAGTGGATAATTTATTAAGTTCGGAATTGAGTGAGGCTGCCAGGTAGACAGGATCTTTATGGGACATAAATAAATTAGCATCATCAGCGAATAAAATCAGCTCGACAAGCGTCGATACGTTATTCAAATCATTAATATAGAGCAAGAAAAACAAGGGGCCCAAAATGGATCCCTGGGGGACACCACAGCAGATAGTTTGTGGAGAGGAGCATTGACAGTTAAATTGAACGAATTGCAACCTGTTGGAGAGGTAGCTTCTAACCCAATCCAGAGCCACGCCACGTATACCATAGTGTTCGAGTTTGTCAAGCAGAATATTATGATCGACGGTATCAAAGGCCTTAGAAAGATCAAGGAAAACGCCAACGGCATGTTCATTGCGATCAAGAGCAAGGGAGATTTTTTCATATAGGTCAATCAATGCTTAGTTGTGTTGACTTGATTTACATCTCGAACAAAAACAGTTTCATTAGATGCTGATGTTATAAGCTCTTTGTTCGCTTATAATGAAATAACTGTTAATCTTCAGAGATAAGCAAAGGTTATGATGAGCATAAACTTGCAATTGTTAAGAAAATTTCTAATGTTTGTCTGTATAGTGACTGTGTGCTCGGACCGGAAGTGAACTTTGTTGAAGAATTCAGATGATAGCAGAACAAGGAAGTACTCTTTGTGGGCATAACTTAGAAGCCACTGTTTAGCTGCGTTTGTTTATCCACCGGTTTAACCCATTTTAAATTGTACCGAGCCTAAACATTCGTATTCAGTTACTTTGTTTGGACCTACTTGTTCTTTCCCTCACTTTGCACTGCGCGTCGCAAGTTATGGGCTTCTCCGATCGCCTGCTCGGCACTGCTCATAATATTGCATTAAAGGTGATAGCGATTATCGCCGGCCGCCTGAGGAAGGTAATTTAAACGAAGCCCATTTTTATAGACCAAAAAGTGTAGAATAGCGATTATTATAACTTCTCCTGGCTAAAAAGGTGTTGTCTCCAAACCTGCCCCAGTCCTTTCCCGTAATATGGTCATTTGAGGTCGAAATTGTCCCTTTTTGTCTGAAAAGAGCACTGTGATCTAACCAACCTTTTTATTAAAGTAATTTAGTCGTGATAGCTTCAAAAATATAAATTTAGTATTTAAAAAGAAAAAAACCTGGATAGTTCTAAAAGAGAAGGAATTAGGGAAGCCGGCGGGATAAACAGAGGTAATTAATATATACCTTGATTTTGAAAACCGGGTTAGCAAAAATATCAACATCATTCTACTTCTTGGTAATTTAAAACAATAAAACTCGTTCAAAGGCCCATTAAAAGCCTTTATCTGACGCTGGGTAGTAAGTGGAAGCATTCCAAGGAGTCCAAATTTAAAATGACGCAACTTTTAGGACATTTATTCAGTAATCTGACTTCGCGAAGTTTCAAACCGGTGTCATTTCAGTCAAAAAATTTTTAAGTTGAGTGAACTGCAGCCAAGGTTAAGGATGTCATGTCATGTCTCTGTAGTGTGCCAAGTTGGGGGCCGCTTAGCAAACGTATCAAAGATTTCTTCCAGATCAATATCTATTAGGTGGTACATGCAAGTCGTACTTCTCAAGTTACCTGAAACTAGATCTCATTAGTACAAAAAAAAGAAATGCAGGCTCCAATAATACAATAATCATGATACATGGTAGAGGAGTTGACAAGGCCTTAGTAGCAGAGTAAAAACCACTAGAAAGTCTTTTACGTTGAATATGAAATAATCATAGGTGCGCATGTGCAATGTTTTCGTGCACTGTATCTTGTTTAGACGAACAGTCTCGCTTTGTAAATATTTAGCAATCACGGTCACTCATCTGAATGTAAGAACATTCATTAACATGCAGACATTGAAAATTACCTTTTTTAAAAATAAAGAGAATAACAGCGATTGTTCTACATAAAGTTTACACTGACAGCAGGCAAATGATATTTTGATTCGTTGCAACGGGCTAAGCTGGACATTGCTCACCTTGACGTTTTGTCCATGATCCACGATCTTCTACACTTTTTTCATGAAAGAAATCAAACCAATTTTACTTTGGTCGTCGTTAAATTTTACAATGGACTAAGTAACGAACATCACCACGAGCGTATAAGAATCTTGTAAGTGCGAACCGCATCTAAGATTCTTGTATATGTGTTGCTTGCTCTGGTTCGATTCGTCGATACTTTATGTAGAAGTCACTGTTCAGAGCGTTGTTTGCAAATACGTTTGAGCTGTTCCATCCAAAAACTTCAACAGAACTTCCATCTCGAAACAGAACTAGATGCAAGAAAACTTAGAATGTTTGCGCCTTTCATTCAACGGTCGCAAATGTTTGGGCGATCCCGTGTTTGTCTAGAGATGTAATGGGATCTCATGCAAAAGGTCCGACCAATTAGATTACGGCCTAGAATGTCTCCAGGGAATTAGCGATAACATCCCCACACTCGCCGGTCACGGAATAAAATTTATTGAAAGCATAGAATTTGGAGGTTTATTCAATAAGTGATCTTCCCTGCGCACAAGCTTACTCACATTTCTTAGAGGTACAGTTTGCATCCCGCTGCAAAATGAATGAAGCTGCTGTTTGGCTTCTGAAAGGCTGTGTTATGATGGACGAAGGACAACAAACAAGCTCAAACATCAACAAGCTTTTAATCTCGGATCGTCCAAAAGCGCACGACTGACCACGAGGTCTGGGTTACAAAGGATTGTGTCACGTGACGTATACGAGGCAAAAAATAACACAATGATATCATAACATCCTCCCCTGTTTAAAGAACTGAAAGAAAATACACTTAACTGTCAGGGGATAAAAGTGCTAAAATGTTTCCAAATCAAAGTCACTGTTCGGAAAAGTTCTCAAGTCATGTACTCTTGGAAACGGACTGGAGGCCTTACAGTGCGGCCACTCCTTGTGATGGCCGAACTGAATGCCAAATCAGCAGGAAGAGCTGTTGTGCTTGAATCAGCTGAAACAGGTTTGGGTCCTTCAGAATTCTTAGTGGGTGATGCACACTGTATGAGGACCTGACTATCATCTGTAGGACGTGACTGCTTACTGCTCACAGGACTGCACATTGCTTCAGTCCAGGTCTTTTCATTTGGTTTCTTCATCCTGACAATCTGACCAGGTTGTAGTTCAGGCAGTGCTTTTCCTTTGAGGTTGTAATAGTACGCCTGCTTTTGTCTGGAGGCAATTAACCTTTGCTGTACATCTTGCGGTGGCACTGCCACAGGTTCAAGCTGTTTGGGTGTCAGCGGTAGCAGGTTGCGCGTTCTTCTGCTGAAAAGCCTTTGGGACGGAGAGAAGCCAACATCCGTAGGTGTATTGCGATAGTCTAAGAGAAACAGATAAGGGTCAAACTTTCCCCGAGCTGCCTTCTTCATGATGTTTTCACAGATTTTTACTGCACTCTCCACCTTTCCATTGCTTTGTGGGTTGCGGGGCGAAGAGGTAATATGCTGAAAATTCCAGTCTTCTGCAAACTTCTTGAACTCACAAGAATTGTACTGAGGACCGTTGTCAGATACCACTATCTCTGGTATCCCATGACAGCTAAACTGCATCTTCAGTTTCTCAACAACAGTTCTGGAACCAGTGGTCTCTAGCTTGTCCACTTCAAAGAACGAGGAAAAGTAGTCAACGGTTATCAAGTACTGGCGTCCATCAAATTGCATCAGGTCTGTTCCAACCTTTTGCCAGGGCCTCGTAGGAATTTCATGTGGCCTTAGAGGCTCTTGGGGCTGCTGTGGCTTAAAAGAGTTACAGACATCACACTTGAGAATAAAATCTTTCAATTCGGCATTCATCCTGGGCCAGTAGAACACTTCCCTTGCACGGCGGAGACATCCTACGATACCCAGGTGGGACGAGTGAATCTTCTCCATCATTTCTTTTCTTAACTGGGAGGGTACAATGATACGTTCACCCTTGAACAGCAAACCATTTTGGACAGCGATGTCTGCTCTGCAGGAGAAGTAAGACTTGATTTCTTGAGGAACGCCATCCTCAGTACTAGGCCATCCTTCAAGGACTGTGGACATTAGGATCTGAAGGCTAGCATCACCGGCCGTGGCTTTTCTAAAACTGTTTAGGCGCGCATCAGAGATGGGTAGATCATCTACTAGGATGATGTGCTCAAGCTCATGGCAATACTCTGTCTGCGAGGGCGGGTCATCCACATAGGCTCTAGAGAAAGGGTCTGACATCACCATTTTCTCTCCTTTTTGGTACTTCACATCAAGGTTGTAGCGCTGAGGCCGCAATAACATGCGCTGGAGTCGCTTGGGCGCAGAACTGAGGTCTTTCTTAAAAATAGTTTCCAAAGGCTGATGATCAGTTTTCACATGCACAATGTCCCGGCCAAACAGGTAGGTATCAAACCTCTCACATGCAAAAACTACTGAGAGAAGTTCCTTCTCAATTTGAGCGTAACGGCCTTCAGCAGGCGTTAATGCCCTGGAGGCAAAAGCAACTGGCTGACCCTCTTGAAGCAGGGTAGCGCGAAGTCCAGAAAGTGAAGCATCACTTTCGACTGTAACCTCTCGAGTAACATCATAAAACTTCAACACTGGGGCTTCACAAACAAGACCCTTAATTTTCTGGACAGCCTCATTATGAACGGGAAGCCAAAACCACTCAGCATCTTTAACTTCAAGACGACGCAGCGGCTCAGATACACTGGATAGGTTTGGAAGGAACTTTGAGAGATAGCTGACCATTCCAAGAAATCTCTTCAGTGACTTCACATCTGTTGGGGTGGGCATGTCCTTGATAGCACGGACTTTGTTTGGATCGGTAATGATGCCATCAGCAGTTAACAAATGTCCCATAAATGGTACTTCAGACGTGCGGAGCTTGACCTTTTGAGGATTGAGTGTCAGGTTTAACTTGCGGCACCTTTGGAGAAACGCAGTTAAGTTCTGATCATGGTCCTTGATTGCCTCAAGGAGAGTGTCTCCAAACCCACACACCAGAAAATCATCAGCGATGACTTCTACTCCACAAAGACTTTCGATTGCCTCATTCATTTTGCGCTGCCACACCTCGGGTGCAGAACTAATGCCAAAGGGCATTCTCAATCAGCGAAATCTACCAAATGGGGTATTGAACGTGGTGTAATAACTGGAGCTCTTTGACAGCTTCACTTGCCAGAAACCACTTTTTGCATCCATTACACTGAACACTTTTGCCTTGGTAAGTCGGGACGTAACATCATCCACAGTAGGTAAGGGATAGTGTGAACGCTTGATTGCAGTGTTCAAATCTTTTGGATCCAGGCAAATGCGGACTGAACCATCTTTTTTGGGAACAGCTAGGACACTAGACACCCAGTCGGTTGGCTCAGTAACTGGTACAATTATCTGGTTAGTCACCATCTTATCAAGCTCTGCCTTCATTGCTTCCTTCTTAGGTACAGGGACTCTACGTGGGGGATGAACCACGGGACGCACTTCTTTATCCAGCTGAATACTGTATTCTCCAGGTAGACAACCAACACCTTGAAATACATCAGCAAAGGGGCTAAGAACAGAGACTGAGAAAAAATTCTCAGGAACAGCTTGTTCTGGAACAGCATTAATATTGTTGACAGTGGTGTCAACACCAGAAACCATGATTTTCACAAGGCCCATACCTTGAGAAGACTTCAAACCAAGCAAAGGTGTAACCTTTTGATCAATTATAACAAAGTTCAAATCATGCTTGCTGCCATTATGCTCTACTCTCAACCTTGCAAAACCCAATGCCTTTCTCTTTGAATGATCATGCATAACCAGAGTGATATCTTTAGGAACAATGTTTGCACACTGACAGTCATTAGTGGCTCTAATATAATCTTCAAGTGGTAAGATGTTTGCTGAAGAGCCTGTATCAATCTGAAATGTTACTGAAGCAGTGTCATTTAGAGTAACAGGAACAAGGGCTTGATCTTTTCCACCAATATTATTAATGTAGAAAACTTCCTCAACATCATTGACATTAACTTTCTCAGACTTACCACTGCGACATTTGACTGCAAAATGACCAACTTTGCCACAGTTTTTGCATTTCTGTCCGACGGCTGGACGTAACTTCCTTTCAAGCACATGTTTACCACCACAAAAAAGGCACTCTTTAGACTTACTGTTAGACGATGGGTTCCGAGTCGAACACTTGCGAGGCTTTCCTTTCTCTTGTGCTCTAGACTTGTGTTTCACAGCACTAACATCTTCTTGACTTCATATTTCACCCGCAATTTCCGATGCTCGTGAATGAGTAACTTGGCTTGCTTTGATCGTTTCAATTGCCTTATCAAAATCGAGATCACGCTTTCCAAGGAGCTTTCCACGAACCCTGTCATCTTTCTCTCCCAGAACTAATCGGTCACGAACGAGCGATTCACGGAACGTTCCAAAACCACGAGAATCAGACAATTTCATTAATGCAGTTATGTAGCTGTCAAGGGACTCGCTTGGCAACTGATCACGTTTGAAGAAAACATACCTTTCGTACGTTTCATTTCGAGCAGGAACACAGCGTTCTTCAAACTTTTCCAGTACCTTGTCGATTTTCAAGGCGTGAGACGGATTGTCCCATTGAAAGGTTTCATACATGTCCATTCCTTCCTTTCCAACGACATTTAATAAAGAGGCAACGCGAACTTCTTCCGACTTTTTATGAATGCCAGCTGCTAATTCATAAAACTTCCATTCTCGACGAAACAGTTTCCAATTCTCTCCTTGGTGCAAACGGTCGGATAAATTCAGCGGCGAGGGAATTTTGGCGGTTGTGCTGACAGCGGCCATATTTGTGATTATGAATGAACGCAGACTGTAGCCTTCACCACCAGCTACGAACTGCGAACAAGGCGTTTAAGCTTTTAGAAATCGCGGCAACAACAGTAAACTTAATGTCTCGGTTGACTATCCCACTTCTGACACCATGTTATGATGGACGAAGGACAACAAACAAGCTCAAACATCAACAAGCTTTTAATCACGGATCGTCCAAAAGCGCACGACTGACCACGAGGTCTGGGTTACAAAGGATTGTGTCACGTGACGTATACGAGGCAAAAAAAAATAACACAATGATATCATAACAGGCTGCTGAACAGCTGTAACTTAGCTGTACAGCTATTTTGAAGCGATTTTGTGGCGCTGTACAGTGCTGCAAGTTTCGTACGGGAAGGCAACTAGTGCAGTGTCTTATTGTCCATAGCCTCCTGTCATTCTTTCAAATTTCTTTGAAGAACAGTGAAGTCAAAGCCACCCATATTACAGCTGTACCTTCCGGGATTGTTGCGTGCACTTTTACCGACAACTTTTCTCAAAATAACCATCTGTTACTCTGTCTTATTGGACATTGGTGTAAGTTGACATCTATTGTTGGTCCTTGTTATTCTCTAGTCTTTTTCTCTCACTCTTTGTGAGTGCTGTTACCAAGATTTCAAGTTTCCATGTACAGTTCACGTGATACATACATGTACGTGTAATAGAAGTTGGGGAATTGGGCAGCAACAAAGTTCTTGTGGTTCAAGTCAGTTTCCTTTGATTCCTATGAGTTCTGAATTTACCCCATTTTTTCTCAAAATTGAAAACTGTTTTCGATCTTAGCAGGTGAATGTATTTCAACGCTCATTGACAAGACTATCAATTTGTCATAAATCAGCAAATTTTGACTGTCTGTACTTCATATAAGACTAAGTAAAATGCCCTGGGTGGGGTGTATTGTAAAAGTAACTATCTGAGGATGTGAGATCTCAAGTGATTTGTATTCTCTGTCTTGGTAGGGAATACACAATGAAAGCGTTAAAAAGGTGACACTTGAAAATTACAATTTTTTTAAAATTTTCCTTTTGCAGAGATCATATCCGACAGCTGTTAATGTTGTGGGTGATGCTTTTGGAGCCGGTATAGTGGAGCACCTTTCACGTGATGATCTGATGAGCATGGATTTTACGCAGCCTGAAGATGCTGTTCCACTGAAACCATATGAACGATATACACCTAAGAATGAAGAAGCCAATGATGTGCGAACCAGTGTTGCTTCCCTCCGGGCGACTAACTTCTAAAAATGATGAAAATGGTAGCTATTTACAGTCATCAATTAAAAAACCTGCAAGTAAGAACCTGGTTTTTAAGAACCTGTTAGGCAAAAATTTGCCAGTTAGGCCCCCTCTAAACAAGAACCTCCGCAGCCTAAAATCTGAAACAGGTTCTTATTTTCTGAAATCTATTAAAAAAAGCTGTACAATAAGATATCTTGTTAGTCAACATTCAGGATCCTCTAGGAAGCCCTATCACTCCAACTCTCTGGTGCCTTATCACTCCAATGCAATTTAATGGCATGCAAATTTTATATAATTATAAAGAATAAGTGAAATACCACTAAATGCTCTTAGCTACAAGGTATTCTTTTTCTTCAGAAAATAAGAACCTATTTAAGAACGTAGATAACCTAAACATGTACTAATTACCATTTATGTAAGAATCTGTTTCAACTAACTTGGGAAAATGTTGGTTTTTAGTTGTGGGTTTTTACTCCCCCTACAGTTTACTAAGTTAAAATACTCAACCTGTTCTGGTTATTTGTTATTTATGTGAAGTTAAAGCGTGCGTGCCAAATATGGAACTGATGCCAGTCTTAGCTGCTCTTTCTTGAAAGAGAATCACCCACAGTTAGTTAAAGGCAGAACTTATTTATTGTATAATTGGGAAATAATCAACTATTATTGATGAATAATTAGTTAGCCTACATAGCATTTATTGCATGGGCAAAAGGAGCATGGGATGTGAGAAAGAACCCAAAAAATAGGCCAGTGTGGGGAGGGTGAGGAAAGTGTACATTTGTGTGCAAACTTATAATCATATAATGGAGCAGTGAATAATACAGACTGTGGACTGACTGCAGACTATTGTTTTTAGGGTCAGGAAACAATGGGACTATTGTTGTCCCGTACCCATTTGCATGGTGAAAACAATAGTCCGCAGACTGTGTTTTACACTGACCGATTATATAATTATGGGTTAGTCAACCCACCTAAATGCTTCTTCGTCGCATGTGAATATTTACCTTATATTGTCATTGGTCAATTGCAATGTAAAATTTGACTTCATAATCTGTCCCCGTTAATGAAAGTATGAACTGAAATAATAAGCAGAGCAGTTCACTGACTGTACAAGTAATTAGATGTTAATCCTGATGGGATAGAGGGAAATTTGGAGCATATGACTTATACTGCCATTACGATACTAGCCTTGATTTGACTTGAAAGAGATTTTGTAATTGTTCACGAAGGTTTTGAGAGATTTGAACCACTATTAAGGATTTTGGAAAAAATCTTTTTTTAACCTTTTTACAGTGTACACAACACACTGCAAACAACTTGCTCCACAAATATCCAGCATTCCTTTATCAGGGTTAAGAAGTCAGCTAATTTAGCTTTTCTATCTGACAAATAGGGTGAACGTTTAGCCATTTCTCAGACTTAAGTGTTTGGTTTGGCTAAATAAAGAAGTGTACAATTGTAGAAAGTGTACAGTAGATTTTTAATGAACCAGTTTCTTTTCTTGTGGTTTTCGCACAAGACTAAGAGTATAGGCCATTGGTGAGTTGCCCAATCCTCTATTTCTAACCTAATTAAATTAACTGCTCTAGAAAGGATCTGGTTCTAAAAAAAAGATTTGAATTGACAAGGGATAACTACCAAATTGTAACGCTGTTATATGCACCAAGCTGAGCAAATTGAGTAAAAAGTTCTTCAAGGTTAAATGCGTTTACTTTTAGCCCGAATTTCAACCGTCTCTTCGAGACGCAATCGTGAGGAGACAACTGAAATTCAGGCAAGTTTGCTTTTACAAAGCTCATAAATTCAAATCTATCAATAATTTCACTAAACAAAGTAGTTTAATCTTTTGCAATAGTTTTTATTATTATTATCATCATCTTTCAATGGGAGGTGAATAACATTTAGCTCGCTTTATTGACTTTATTACATTTGGCAAAAAAATGTGGAAAGAAACCTTTTCGAGTTAACTTAAAAAGATAACCATGGAAAGTTACAGTTTAAATAGTAGATATTAGAATTGTAGTGTGCTTTTAAATTTGTAGGTTTAGTATTTTGCTAATTGTAACGAAAAAAAAGAAAAGGGGAAAGCTAAAGCGGGGAAAGCAGCCATTACATGGGTAGATGCTATGAATAGACGAGTCCAGATGCTCTGGATACTTCAGTGGCGGATCCAGGGGAAGGGCCCGCCCCCCTCCTCCTTATTTTTAGACGAAACTGAGCCCCGAAGGGTTGAAGAAATCTTTTTCGGAGACTGCTCCCCCCTTACCTCAAGGTCTGGATCCGGCACTGTACTTTCAAAGCAGACTGGTATTTCTTTTCTCTTTTCGCACTAGTTTGTTCTTAAAGGGGCTGTGTGACGAAATTTATCATTTATCAAAATAAAAACAGTGGCAACTGCCACCAACTGAAGGAAACCATAATAATAACCGCTCAACACGCTAAAAAAGGAATTAATAGCACAGCAAACACAAAAGGAGGCACAGATGGACAAACTATACTCAGTATTGAGAAAATCTCATACTCCTAGTCGTCCTCGTCTCAGAATCTAAAGCTCTCTACTGTGTTACCTCAGGAAGTTTTTAAAGAAGAGTAACAGTATTTGCCGTCTAACCAAAGCAAACAAACTTTGAAATGTAATTGAAAATAAAGGTTGTTTTCTTCTGAATTTTATCACTTACTCTTTATTCGCTGTCTATAAACTCTAAAAAAGGCCCGACCATTTATTTCTTTTTATTCATTTTTTCGCAGCCCGTTTTAGGGTCGTCACGTAACTCTTCTCCCCCAAAACGACTGCTTTCTTTCGAACTACATTCCTTTCCCTAATAATATGGCTCTTGATGTGACCAATCAGAATTTGGTTCTCATACCCAAACTATTCGCGACTTTGGGAACGCGTGTCTTACATTGGGAAAGAACGTTGCGTGACGACCCAAAAATGGCTGCGGAGGTGACTAAGGTGGGTTATATCGTTTGCGTTTTTTTTTCCTTCACGCCTACTAGTGAGATGCAATGGTCTCCTTTAGTTAGTATATATGCGGGCGTGTGAATCAAGGGGCACTCACCATTTGTAAGAACTGGACGGCCAGACTTGTCAAGTCGAAAGGAGAATTCAACTATTGGACCAGACTATCAGCCAGATCAGTTAATCCCTAAATGGTGGTTTGCGCGACAGTGATGAGTTTTAGTAAAACTTTTCAGAAAAGGCTACTATTTCATTTTCCGCGACCGGTCTGGCCGGCCAGTTCTGACTTTTGGAAAGTGCCCTAAGGCCCAGGCCAAACAACGAACTTTTCATGAGACGAACCAAAGTCTGTTCGGTCAGACGAGGTCTAACTTAGGATGTGTCGACCTAATCAACTGAATCAGAGTCTCCCGAACGACGCTAAATATACATCATCATATGAATTTTTAATTATTAGTTTAGTTGGTCGCATGTGAAGATCGACGTTTGTCCCGACTGACGATCTTAAACGCTCTTTCCGTCTGAAGCAGACGGATAGAACATGTTGCACGATCCAGATTCATTCAGACGAAATATACTGAGCCAGGCGTCGAACTTTCTATGACCTAAACTCGTCTCATGAAAAGTTCGACGTTTGGCATAGGCTGTACACGGTTAACCCTAAACGTCAGTCCAGCATAAAAACCATTGGCCCTGTCTAGCTCTCCCTATTGCACCGGCCCTGACCCCTTTCTCTACACAATGACCAATCCCTTAATTACATTAATCGTCCTGTTGACAATGATTGCATAAAGCCAGACAATACTTTCTGACATTATTTGTTCGATCCCCACATTTTACACACCAATCCTGGCATCCCGACTTGTCAAAATGTTCTGGTATTTCTTCTAAACTGTATTAATCCCGCAACAAGTGAAAGGCATGCGAAAATATGAGCGCGTGAATTGGGACAGGCTAAGCCATTGCCTAATAAACCTCTTTCATAATGACTGCCTATTGATAGAGTGTTTTCTTTTATATGTATGATAATTAGACTTTCTGACCTTTTCAGCATGTGTAAAATACAAAAGAATCCTTACTTTCAAACGAGGCCAGAAAGGCTGATTATGATACATTTAAAAGACGATAGCCAAGAAGATATTAAGATAATAGGCCGCCATATTGAAAGAGGTCTATGGAAATCATTTCTCAAACAGGTCGGAGGTACATACGTGCCAAGAAAACACATATTTGACTTGAACATTCAAGTGGACTTCATGATCATGTACCTCTTTTCCATACTTTCCACCAAAAAATTTTCCAGTAGATCCTTGGAAATTTCACGGAAATTTTCCTCACACCGGAATAAGCCTAACAACAATCCAGCAAAATGACAGCTTTAAAAATGACTCAAACGGCCGGGGAAAATGTCAAAGAAATCGCCCCATGTACTTGTAAGGTAATCAAAGATAGCCTTGGATTCTGGATTTCAGTGTGGACTCCCATTCCCCGGTACTGGATTCCAATGAGTTTCTTATTTTCTTGTCAGTGGAGCTTGGATTCCCGATTTCCGAATCGATTCTTTGCCAGTAGAACTTCTTGGATTCCGGATTGCACCAAACAAAAACATTCCTGCGTTCCGGAATCTGGATTCCCTTACTTGGTGTAGAGAGAAAAAGGAAGTCTCATACTACCTGCGATAAGCGCTGGACCAAGAAACCATTCAACCACAGGAACAGCACACCGTCACGGCAGATGTACCGCCGATCGTTGGCGAGGAACCGGTGATCTAGCCGGCTTTCTGTGTACCGTACAGTTGCGTCGACAAACAGCGGTGGATTCTCATCTTGGAAGAATTCTGGTGTTCTTTTCTGCTGGCAGGCGCTTTGTTGCATCGATCGTTGGCGAGGAACCGGTGATCTAGCCGGCTTTCTGTGTACCGTACAGTTGCGTCGACAAACAGCGGTGGATTCTCATCTTGGAAGAATTCTGGTGTTCTTTTCTGCTGGCAGGCGCTTTGTTGCATTTCAGACACGGCAGCTGCAACAGTTCTCACAGAAGTTAAAACATTTATGTTTGGCGCTAGCATCTCGCCAATAGTTAGACTCCACTGCGCACCCCTTGCAAATCATACTACAGCCGGGTTGTTCCGCTTCTGCGTGGCCACAATGCTCGCACTCCGGGAGTTCAGGAGCCTTCTCAGTGGCTGCATCTACAATATCTATAACGCTAGTGATAACGCCCAGACCCGCTAGAGCCCCACCGATACACCTGGTGTAATTCAAACAAAGAATGGGTTACCTGTGCCAAACCCGAGAAGACCCTGGGTACTAGATGGAGAAACGTAGCGTACTTGAGAGGGAAACGGGAACGTTGACGAGAGTGCAAACTTCGTATACCTTGTAATCAGAAAGGTGCAATCACTGCAATGGCTACTCTTGATGATAACTGGCAGACAAAGCGTTCAACTATCAGCGAGAGAACCAAATTTATTTTCAATAACGAATTATTAAGTGATGTGAAGTTCGGTGAAATGGCAGAGACTTCAGGCACTATTCAACTGCCCGACTGTGATAAGGAAAGTCTGTTAGAGTTGTTTCGTTTTCTGTACAGCGATAAAGTGAACTTGAGCGGAAGTAATGTCATGCACCTTCACTCGCTGATAAGTGCACTGAATATCTTCAGGAACATCTAACGGCGTCGAATGTGTTCTCTGTTCTGCCGCAAGCTCAGAAATTTGAGGATAAAGATTTGGAAGAACGGTGCTGGGAAGTAATTGAGGCGCAAACCGAGAATGCTCTGACGTCTGAAGAATTTGTCATTCTTGAGAGATCTGTTGTTGAGTCTGTCGTGAAAAGGGACAGATTGAATGTAAAGGAAGTAGATTTATTTAAGGCTGTTGATCGCTGGGCCACCAAAGAAGTGGAAAGACAAGGGCTGAACCCTGATGGCGTGGCCAAAAGAAGGATTCTTGGAGAGGAAATTGTGAAAGCAATAAGGTTTCCAGTGATGTCGCAGAAGGAGTTTGCTTCGTTTGTTGTGGATTGTGAAATTCTGACGAAAAAAGAGACTGGTTTCATGACGAAACACTACGTTGGTGTCGGTTTAGAGTCTTCTTTACCATTCATGCATTCCCCTAGACAGCGTAGAACTTGGCTTTCGCATCGAGTTTACAGATTTGCAATGCATAGCGGAACCTTTCTAAATGGCTTGAGCTACCGCCATAATCGTAAAGATGCCCTCAACCTTACTGTCAGTAAACTTGTTACATTACAAGGAGTGCAGCATTTTGGTAGTGAAGGTGGTAAATACAAAGTTTCATTAGAAGTAAAGAATGCAGGAAGTGGTTTTGCTCTGGTAAAACAAACAGGCACGTATTCCTCCGAGAAAGATGAGACAGATGTTTACTATGGATTTGATGTCATGTTTGACCACCCAGTTTGTCTTGAGCGGGGTAAAAGGTATGAAATTGCATCTCTCATCAAGGGCCCACCATCTTGGTATGTTACTGCTGGGACAGAATCTGGCGAGGTTCAAGGAATCCAGTTTTCATTTAGCAATTCAGGTGCTTTTCATGGTAATGGAACTTCTGGCCAACAAGGCCAGTTTCCTGCACTTATTTTCAGCACAATGTAGTTTTTAAAATTCTTTAATGATGATATTGCATTTGTTGATCGTTTGAGGTACTTGGCAACATGCAATTTAAGGAAAAAACCTAATCCAGCAAGCTAGAATCTTTTTAGGAATAAAGCATACTCCACTCTACCAGAGCTTCTAATGCTTCCTTAATTCCCAGACTAGCTACCACCTGTTGTTAGGGTGCTTGCAGAATTCAAGCCATAGCCATAGCCATGCAGGAATGATTTGAAAATACAGTTGAACTTCTCCACAATGGCCACCTTGGGAACAGACGAAAATGGCTGCTGTAGAGAATTTTAAACAAGATTCGCAATGTATGGACTGTCCACCGAAAAGGCAGCACTTGTACAGATGCAGCAGTTGGTGGAGGTTCGACTTTAGAGACTGTTAGACCCGAGCATAATCGCATGTTAGTTCTCAGCCGTCACTGAAGTAAGACTACGAACTCCCTACACGGTTTATTACTGACGTAAAAGTAGTAAAGAGTAAAATAAATCAAAAATAAGAGAAACAAATGTTTTTGACTGATTAAAATTCTCAAGAAAATCGATCTAAAAATAAACTGGTCTAACTTTGATAATGTGGTTGCATCACACGAACCGAGTTGCTCGTTCCAGGTTATGGGCTCCTTGTGACTACGACCAATTCTTTCTTCTTTTTCACAGTTAGCAGGGTGGCACCCTTACAAGGAAACCATTGCAGTATCATATTTTTCTTCTCAGACTTTTCCCCTTTTGCAGCGTAGTATTTAAGGGTAAAGAATCCCAAAAATTGATGACCGAAGCAGTAGCCTCATGGTCAAAATAACTGGATCACTTTATTGGATTCTGTTGGCCCTTTCTCCTTTACCATTACGAAGTTGAAAAACGGTTGGTGGGTTTTTTCCAACCTTTCCCTTAGTCTACCAGAGTTGCTGACTGTAAGCAACCTGTGCGGAACACTTTTTACTATTTACCATCTTTCATTCTTTCATTATATATCCTTTTATTGATCAAATTACCCTCCTTATGACCATGCAGGAGCACTGATGGCCACCGAGGTGGTGGGTTTTCACTGGCAGAAGGATTCATGGGGATCACTGATGCTGCCACTTCAAAGATTCCTCAAGAAAGATGCACTACATGTAACCGAGTGTTGAGCTCTCCTGGGTGTAGGGCAATGTGCATAGCTCCTGGAGGCTGTGGTGGGAGATGTAAAGACAATAACTGGAAGATGGCTTTAGATGACGGACCTTGTTGTTATCATATTTGTGAAAACTGCTTTGCTCGACTACGAGGATCTTGAGGGGTACCTGAATGGGTTTCACTTTTGTGTGTTACTTGCCCATTTTTATAGTATCAGTTGTTAATAAAGCAAACAGCAGGTTCGGTGTAAAATTAAATGATACAGAAACTTTAACTCAGCGTTCCCTGTTTGGTGTTCAAATTTTAGTGTTTAGGGGTTATAAAGTGCAATTAAAATTAAGTGCTACAAAACCCAGAGTTTAAAGTGTCATTTAAGGCCGTTAGCCTCCGGGGTACCCTGGCTCCAGAGGTTCGTTCTCAAAAAACCTAATATAAAATAAACCGTGCTTTTTTTTTTTCTCGGTACTTGACACCTCCTTAACACAGCTTCTCCGCGAACGATCAGTATCGATAGGAAAAAAATATCCTCTGGAACCCAGGGTACCCCCGGGGTAGCCCCGTTCAGAGTCGATCTTTGATCTTATAGAAGGGGATCATTGTTTAGTGGTGGATCCACCTCTCCCCCTTTATTCAAACCTTGGGATAAGGCAGGCGGGACAAACTCAATAAGGGCCGGCATTGGCCCGTGCGCCGTCCCAAGATCAGCCGTCACTCTTGACACAAATGATACCCCTGCAACTTGGGGACTCACTTCTACAGAATGAGCAAAGTTCACCTAGTCCACGATTCTCTAGATAAAAACAAAAGGAATCTTAATACATTTTTTTCCTGGATTAGTTCATTTTAAGGGTAAACTCTGTGGCAACCTCGTCCCCAGGGTTTTTCCCTTTCCTTTAGTACGAATTACATTAGTTTGGGTTTCGGCACACTCCAGTGTTATAACAGACGGCTTAGGGTCTGAGTTCCTTTGAGATGATCCGAGATCATCGTGGATTAAACCAACCGATGAATCGTTGTCCAGAGTGGATTCATCGGTTCATTTGATCTACCATGATCCGAGTGATCTTGGATCACTGACCCTGATCCGGATCATCCCAAAGGAACGCACCCTTAGATTCTATGAAGTCTATAAAGACGAGCAATAGCGACAAGGAGAAAGAATTTATCCCAGCTAGTACTAAGTAGAGCGCACGCGTGAACCTACGTGATTTAGGCGGGAAAATGCGATAGCCGTCGTCATTCTACTACGAGTTTTAGCGAGAATATTCTATTCTCTAAAATACAACCTCGTTCCCAGGGTTCTCTGCTACGCGTCCCTACGGAGCGAGAGAGAGAGAACCTGGGAACGAGATTGTCTAAAATAGACGCCCCGGAAAGCTTCAATGTACTCTTTTTCAACACCAAAGTCAGCACGCTTATTTCCGTTGAAGAAGGTTAAGCCCTAACATTCGATAACTTGTATTCTCGCGAAAAAGACCTCGTAGTAGACTGACAAAGGCTACCACATTTTCTCGCCAAAATGACGTTGTTTCGCGCGCGTACACTACTTAGTATTGAGAAAATCTTGTTCCCGTAGTCGTCCTTGTCTAAGAATCTAAAGATCTCTACTGTAGTACGTGGCGAAAACAAGTTATTAAATTTTAGGAATTTTATCATTTAGCGATCGGGAGAGGTCTTTAACTCCTTCAACGAAAGTAATCACAGAGATAACTTTCATGGTGAAAAAAAAAAACAAAAAAAAACAAACAAACAGGGGCACCCAACGACTGTTTTCTGTAAAATATCTGTTCGGAGAGGCAAATATTGCCTAGAATTTTCTATTACTTGAGGACGGCTAAAAATTTCTAGATGACTGTTCCATTCATGTACAACCTTAGAAGCTTTTGCAATAAATCCGTTACGATTTTCTGAAGTTTAATTTTTCACATTTTACTCCCCAGGTTGGCTATTTTTCGTAGTAAATAAGAAACCTAAAAATTTCTGATTCAAAAATGCGATGTAGAGAAGAATTAGAAAATTCTCACTTTCGTAAAACGTTAAATTACATCTAAAAGTTTCGGGAAAGTAATGCCCTAATGATTTCAAACAGACTCAAATTGCCGTAGGATGACCGAACAGATACAAATTTTATAGCGCCGCTTATAATGCATTTCTAGAGACCTAAAAGTTCTCTGGATAGCCTAAAAAGTGTTTTAAATGAGTTTTTAGGAGGAACCATCGTTGGGTGCCCCTAAAAGAAGGCTACTCTTGAAGCTTTCCGGAGTGTCTACTTTTGGAGAATAGACGAGAAAACTTAAGTTGAAATGTCGTCCTTGTGGTCGTCCAAATAGTACCGCAACATTTCAGGGCTCGACCTCTGCTATTCTATGGTGCGGGGAAGCACATCCGCTCACCGTGGCGTTGGGCTCGTCTTCTATAACGGTCCGTATAACTAACCGCTGGTACCATTCCCGTGCTTCATCTCATTCTCGTTACGGAAACAACTTTATCAATCGGTGAACCTTGTCTGATCGTGTTCACTTATTACAATACTGCAAGGTTAATTCTTCGGCGCGCTCAGTGGTAGGTTTCTACCTCTTAAATTGTCAAAGCATTAGAAACAAACGTGCTTATCTCAATCAGTGATGACTTTAAGCCAGATACTGTGTAGCAAGAAATTTTTGTGGGTTATAATTTTTGCGATTTTTACAGCGATCCGCAAAAATAAGTTCCCGCAAATAAAAATTACCACAGACATTTTTCCCGGAAAAAATTTACTCCAGAGTAAGTATTCTCTAACTTAAATTCGCTACACAAAATTACAGTGCTAAGAAATCGTGCCTGTTCAAGTACAACTTGTCTCTTGTTCAGAAACCAAGCGGTATACGATGAAATACATTTATACTGGTTTTACCGTAGTATTTGTTAGCGGTAACCGTTAGAGAGAATGTATGCGAACCGCTAAAATTGGGCCTGATCTCAGGTTATAATTTATGTATTTCTAGTTGCACGAACTCAATAAAAACAATTATCAGTGCTATAGGTTTTGTAAAAATTGCGAAAATTAATTCCCAGCAAGAAAAGCAAATCTGCCCTAATCGCAAAAAATTAGTTGATGATGATGATGATACCTTTATTAAAGTGTCAAACTGTAATAGCGGTATATAACCACTAAGTGGGGACACTAAAATAAATTTTAAAAAATAAATCAATTAATAAATTAATTAAAAATTAAGAAAAACTATGTACAGTATAAGCAAGTGAGAAATTCGAGAGAACTATATACAATATGTACAAATGTATCCATTACTTATAAAAAAAAAAAAAAAAAAAAGAAATAAAAGATTAAGAAGTGCAAAGAGAGCAGTTAGAGCAGTTATTGTCATCTAATAGCATGCTAAGATCCACTTTTCTGATGTTATATTTGAAGGAGGACAACGTGGAAGCTTTTTTCACATTACTAGGAACAGAACTCCAAACCCTTGGGCCCATATACCTGAGCGAGTGCTTTCCAAAGGAGACTGTGTTGAATCTGGGTATAGTGAAGTCATGATTGCGCAGTTCATACTTAATTGCAGGCTGTTCAAAGAGAGTGCTAATGTATGCTGGGCACATGTTGTTTTTAACTTTATACATGAGAATAGCTATGTCCTGTAGTCGCCGGTTGTGTAGAGTAGATATCCCAGCCATAGATAGTAATTGACCATAGGACGAATGTTTATCACAATATATAGCCCTAAGTGCTCTTTCCTGGATACGCTCTAGTCGTCTAGAATCACTAGCACGGCAAAAATGCCATATAAGGTGACAGTAGGTTAAATACGGGAGAACAGCTGCCTTATATAACTGTAACTTAGTTTGTGTGGGTATAAGGTTCCTGAGCCTCATGAGAACGCCTACCCGCTGGGCGCTCTTCTTAGAGATACTACTTATATGTTCATCAAAACGAAGATTGTTATCAATACAGACACCTAATAGCTTGAGACATTCAGTGGATCTGACTTCATGATTGTCAATCATAATACTGTCCATAGACTTCCTTCCGCAACCAAGTGCCATTGTCTGGTACTTGTCCAAATTTCCCTTTAGTAAATTAGCTCTGTACCATGAAGATGCTGACTCAGCGCAAACAGCAAGATCATCATGCACATCAGAGAGGGTGCTGCGAACGACATAAAACTGGTGGTCATCTGCATACATATTCATGTTCGCATCAACAGTATAAGTCAAATCGTTTTGGAAGATGTTCCAGATGAGAGGTCCAAATGCAGAACCCTGTGGGCATCCCCTGGTCACCCTCTGCCACTCGCTCACTACAGATCCTAGCTTGACCCTGTTATAACGGTCTGTGAAGTAGGAGCCCATCAATCGCAGACTTCTTTCCTCAACACCATAAGCTTTAAGTTTTGCAAGTGTAAGTGGATGGTAAAGTGAATCGAAGGCTTTGCTCATGTCCGTGGAGAGAACACCCACAACGTTATGCTCATCCAGAGCGAATTTCCAATTCTCAGTCAAAGATAAGAGAGCTGTCTCACAGCTATTGTTTTTCCTGTAAGCTGTTAGTTTGTCGCACAGTTTGTTATTAAAACCATAACTGAGTTGCTTGCTGAGTAATTGTTCAAAGAGTTTGTTTACAGTAACTTGTACAGTTATGGGTCTGTAGTTTCCCATTTTATGGGGATCTTCCTTCTTAAAAACGGGTGTCCATTCACCCCTTTTCCATCCCAAGGGCCACTCTCCGAGGGTTATGCATGAATTAAATAGTGACGTCAATGGATTTGTTAGCTCAGTAGCTCCAAGCTTGAGCGCCATGGGAGGGATGCCGTCCCAGCCTGTACTCTTCCTTACATTGACGTTTTGCAGCGCCTTTTCAACTTCAAAACTCTGAAGATTCTGAAACTGGAAGCCTTGATATCCTGTCATCTTCTGCGTAATATTCTGGACACTAGGGTGGGTGGCGAGAACTTTGTCATCAACCGCACTGGTGTCTCCAATCCCATCAGCCACAGTAGCAAAATATTCACACAAGTGATTAGAAACCGCACATTGGTCTCTACAGATGGTCCCATTGATACTTAGGCTGAGCTCATTTGTGTTGACCTTGTGCTTATCAGTCAGAAAGGGCATAAATGTCTTATAGAACTCACTCGGCTTGCACTTAAGCTTAGTGGCTTGCTCTTTCCAATATGTCCTTATTGCCTTTCTCCGGAGTCGGGTGGCCTCGTTTCTGGTTATCCGCCTAGCTTCCCAGTTCTCACTGGTTTGTTCCTTGAGATACTTTTTTGCTGCCCTCCTCTTAGCTCTTATGGCACCTTTCCATTCTTTAGTCATGTATGGAACATCCTGAGCCCTAACCCGCATCTTCTTCGTAGGCATATGTGTATTGACAATACTGGACAGAAGCATTTCCATAAAATTTGCCTTGTCGTCACATGAATTGAAAATTTCACTAACATGCCATGGAGCATACATTAGATCTTCTTTGTATTTCTCCACATCAAAATCCTTTAGAGATTTAAATGTTACAATCTTGCCTTTCTGGTGTTTTACCGTCTCATTCAGGAATCCATAAATAAGTCCGTGGTCACTGAGCGCAGGATCATGTACCCCACAATTCTCAAATAGTTCCGGGTGGTTAGTGAGAATAACATCGATCAAGCTCTTAGTGATAAGAGAGCCTCTCATTTGTATTCGAGTGGGTTCAGTTACCATACATTCGAGGCCCTGTTCCACCTCAAGATCAAGAAGAAGCTTTCCTTCAGGGCTGCTGGGTTCCATCCTGTTCAGGTTTAGGTCGCCTGTTATTATAACCGTCGGATATTGAAGGCTAGCCCAGTTGGCAATATGACTTAATTCCTCCTCAAGTAGAAGTCTGTATTTACCAGTAAGCTTCTTAGGCGGTCTGTAGATAACCAGTATAATGGCATTTCTCGATTTGAGGCCAATCTCCAAGGCCAAAGGCTCAATAGTTTTATAACACCTGTCAAAGGTGACTCTCTTGGAGAGTATCTTAGATGAGACAAACAAGAGAACACCACCTCCACCCTTTTTTCGGTCATTTCGGTGCAAGTAGTACCCTGGTATTAGGAACTGGGAGTCTGGGTATGAACGATCAATTTTAGTCTCACTGACAGCCATAATTTGCACCTTATTATTGATAATAATATCTTTCAGCTCATCAAATTTGTTCTGAATGCTGTTTATATTTAGGTGACATAATAACATGCCCTTGGCATTTTTCTGCCTTGCCGCATTTAGTAGGTCGGGACCAGTAAATGTGTTAGGTGTAGTTCCATTTTCTCCCTGATCAGTCAGTGTGATGTTATTTGTGTCAAGATCAGTATCCGAAAAACAGGCCTCGTTGAGCATCTCAGCATCCGAACACCTGTAGAATGGCAGAGCCGCCCATGTGCATCTATTGCATAGCCAGATGTTCACCATTGATTTCCCGTAGTTCCCGCAAAACACGAAAAATCGCCATTCCGCAAAAATATACACGAACAAAAATTTCCTGTTACGCGGTATCATTACCAGAACTGAATCGTGGCTTACTGCAGACATCAAGAACAGTGAGATCTTTCCACCTCGGGCTACTTCATATTTAGGAAAGATAGAATGTCTGGTGCTCGTGGCGGAGGTAAATTTCAAGCAATAAAATTTGATTTGCTTTCTTTCTCTGTAGCCAGAGTTTGACTCTGAATACAAATGTATTTGGACTAAATGCCAGTTTAAAGGTAACAAGGCTTTGATTCTAGGACCTTTTTACGATCGATTCCAACGGCAGTATCGAGGCCTTCGAAGGATAAAAGCGACAGTTAACATAAGCCTGAAAACTGGCGACATGGCACTTTGTGAACAGCGAAAGCGACTGTAACCCTAGAATGTGCGACAGCGGCACTTAAAACGGTAAAAAAGAGGCAAGCTTTACAAATAAGTACAGAATCTAAAAGGACCTATTTCTTCAGTAACAGGTAGCCTACGCAGAAAGCATTTCCGTGTAGTTTCGGAGCAAAGAACAAGAAACGAGATTCAAACTCCACGCAAAAAATTAGGCTTGTTCTCGTTCCATTTCTTGCCCGGCCAAATCTGAAAATCCTGTTCCTCGGTCTTTCTTTGCTCTGAAACCAAACGGAAACGCTTGCTATGGAGGTTAAGTAATAGTCGACTGCAAGAATTATAGCTGGTTTATATCTATGACTTATATAGTTAACCACCACCAGGGGACCCGTTATCCGGTTCATGAAATAAGGTGGGTTTGGAAGATGGTGATGGCTTTAATTTTGACGTTGGTCGAACTTCAAAAGCTGCTGAAAAGTTGACGTGCCCAATTTATATACATGCCTGCCACATCTTTGCTATCCTTTACTTCTGCCGATTAAATAGGCTTAATAAAGATGTTATTTTAAACATGGAATTACTGCTTTGTCTGGTATGGTCCTATTTGTTGCTCTTTATGCGAAAAAGTTTGTAATTCAAACAGAGAATGGGTGACCTGTGCCAAATCCGCGAAGACACTAGGTACTAGATTGAGAAACGTAGCCGTACTCGAGAGGACGGGAAGGTTGACGACCCACAGTGCAAGCTACGTATACGTTGTAATCAGAAAGGTGCAACCGCTACAATGGCCACTCTTGATGATAACTGGCAGACAAAACGTTCGACTATATGCGAGAGAACCAAATTTATTTTCAATAACGAATTATTAAGTGATGTGAAGTTCGTAGTTCCTGCATCGCAGAACGAAAGTGAAAGGCGGAAGAGTCAGAAGTGCATTCCAGCTCACAAGTTTATACTTGCAATCAGCAGTCCTGTTTTCTATGCCATGTTCTACGGTGAAATGGCAGAGACTGCAGGCACTATTCAATTACCTGACTGTGATTATGAGAGTGTCTTAGAGTTGTTTCGTTTTCTGTACAGCGATGAAGTGAACTTAAGCGGAAATAATGTCATGCAAATTCTCTACTTGGCAAAGAAATATCTGGTACCTTCACTCGCTGATAAGTGTACAGAATATCTTCAGGAGCATCTAGCGGCGTCGAATGTGTTCTCTGTTCTGCCGCAAGCTCAGAAATTTGAGGATAAAGATTTGGAAGAACGGTGCTGGGAAGTAATTGAGGCGCAAACCGAGAATGCTCTGAATTCAGAAGAATTTGTCACGCTTTAGAGATCTGTTGTTGAGTCTGTCGTGAAAAGGGAGAGATTGAATGTAAAGGAAGTGGATTTATTCAAGGCTGTTGATCGCTGGGCCACCAAAGAAGTAGAAAGACAAGGGCTGGCCCCTGATGGCGTGGTCAAAAGAAGGATTCTTGGCGAGGAAACTGTGAAAGCAATAAGGTTTCCAGTGATATCGCAGAAGGAGTTTGCTTCAGTTGTTGTGGATTGTGACATTCTGACGAAAAAAGAGATTGGTTTGATGATGAAGCACTACAGTGGTGTCGGTTTAGAGACTTATTTACCATTCATGCATTCCCCTAGACAGCGCAATACTGGGCTTTTGCATCGAGTTTACAGATTTGAAAACGTAAGCTGCCCTCAGATGCCGCATGGTTCCCGTGGTACCTGGAACTACACTCTTGGTAATTCTGATGCCCTTAAACTGACTGTCAGTAAGCCTGTCATGTTACATGGAGTGCAGCATTTTGGTAGTGAAGGTGGCGAATACACAGCTTCATTAGAAGTGAAAGGTGTGGCAAATGGTTTTTCTCTGGTAAAATTGAGGGGCACGTATTCCTCCAAGAAAGATGAGACGAATGGTTACTATGGATATGATGTCATGTTTGATCACCCTGTTTGCCTTGAGCAGGGTAAAACGTATGAGATTGTATCTCTTATCAGAGGTCCACTATCGTGGTATGTGGCTAAGGGGAAAGAATCTGACGAAATTCAAGGAATCCAGTTTTCGTTAAGCCATTCACCTGCTTCTTCAAATAGCACTGGTGTAAATGATGGCCAGTTTCCTGCATTTATCTTCAGCAAAATGTAGTTTAATTCTTAGCTGATGATACAATTGTTACTTTATCAACAAGGTGGTACTCTGCAAAATAATGTCATTTTGTTATTTAGGGGAAAACCTCATTAAACAAGGCAGATTCTCTTAACGAGATACCAGGTCTGGGCACACTTGGGCCAGTCAAATTTTTCATTTTTCTGACAAAAACGGAAAAAGAAAATACCTGTATTACTTATCCTTATCATATTTACATATTTTAAAAAACAGAAAAAAATAGAAAAACAGAAAATTGTCAGGAAAATGTCATTTTTTTCATTTTTTGAAATAATTTTTGATGTCTGAATTAAAAAATACAAAAAATAGTGTAAACGGCTAAAAGCGTTATTTTGCTATTTTTCAGTTTTTCAATATTGTAAGAAAAGTGAGAAAAATGAAATAATCTCCAATTCCTAGCTCATTTTTCCATTTTTCTGTCTTTCCCAAAAAACAGAAAAACCGAGTCTTTAGTCTTCTTCGCGGTTGCTTTTACGGTCGTCACGCAACGTTCCTTCCCACAAACGGCTGCTTCTTTCGAACTACATTCCCTTCCCTTATGTAACCAATATGGTTCTTGATGTGACTAATCAGAATTTGGTTCTCATATCCAACTAGCCAATCACAGTGCGTGTCTTATATTGGGGAGGAGCATTGTGTCACGACCCTAAAAACGGCTGCGAAGGTGACTAAGGTGGGTTATATGATTCGCGTATTTTTTTCTATTGGACCGGACTATCAGCCAAATCTGTTAATCTCTAAATGGTATGTGCGGTAGAGATGGGTTTTAATAAACATTTGCAGAAAAGGCTAATATTTCTTTTTTCGCATTCGGTCTGGCCTGCCAGTTCTAACTTTTGGAAAGTGCCCTAAGGTCTAGACCAAACAGCGACTTTTTCCTAGCCTGAGACGAACCGAAGGCTGTTGGATCAGAAGTCGAAATTAGGACGTGTTGACTTTTTTAATCAACTGAATCAGATCAGTAATAAATTTTCTCCCGAACGAGGCTAAATATACATTATCATACAAATGTTTAATTTATTAGTTTAGTTCGTGGCATGTGAAGGTCGATGTTTGTCCCAACGGATTCTCTCCGTCTGAAGCAGATGGATAGATCGTGTTGGACGATCCAGGCACATTCAGACAAACGTTATAAGTGAGCCAGACGTCGAACTTTTACTGCCAGAATTGTAGCTGGTTTATATCTATGCATTATATAGTCTGTATAGTTAACCACTACCATATCCTGTTCGTGAAATAAGGTGTGGTTGGAAGATGGTGGTGGCCTTAATTTTTTACGTTGCTCAAACTTCAAAAGCTACTGAAAAGTTGCCGTGCACATTTTATGTACATACACCTTATCTTTGTTATCCGTTACTTCTGCCGAATAAATCATAGGTGTAATAAAGATGTTATTTTAAACACGGAATTACTGCTTTGTCAGGTCTGATCCAATTTGTTAAACTTTAAGCCAAAAAGGCTGTAATTCAAACAAAGGATAGGTTGCATGTTTCATCATCCAGTTTCCCTTAAGCAGGGTAAAACGTATGAGATTGTATCACTTACCAAAGGCCAGCCATCGTGGCGTGTGATAGACAGTAAAAACTCGTACGAAGTTGAAGGAATCCAGTTTACATTCAGCAAATCAGCTTCTTCTGTGAATGGAACTGTTGTTCTCCGTGGCCAGTTTCCTTCAGTTATTTTCAGCAAAATGTCGTTTTATTCTTAACTGACGATACTGATAATTGTGGTAGTCCGCAGATTAAAGTAATATAGAGCACGTTCGCACGTTAGTTTTCGACCATAAAATCAAGTAAGACTACGTACCCCTTTCCCGTTTTATATATTTAAGTTAAAGTAGTGAAGAATGAAATTACGGTCATACACAGAAAAATTAAATACCGAAATTTAGTGGCACTTACTCCAGTCCTCACTTTTAACTTCGTGGTTTTACAAAAATAGGCAGTTTTTTTAAAATCTAGGGACCGGTCATTATTTATGTGGGGGGGGTGGGGGGGATTTTTTTGTTTTAGCATGAAAGAAAAAACGTGAGCCACCCCTTTAAGCCCATTAGTTAATTCTTGACCCACCCCCATATAACTTTATATAAGAGGCGACCCACCCCCAACCCCCTTCAATCTATACCTCTATATATAAGGAGTTCCTGTTCACTGAACGAAATCAGCATATCTTGTGGACCAGTGTCCTACTCTGCGGCCACTTCTTGTTGATGTGCCTTCTTGTATTGTTACAGTATGACTGTCATCATCTGATTCACTTTCGCCTTTCACTTTCACCACACAAAACAAGGTCATTGTCACTGTCACTCTCATCACTGTCCTCACCAACACTGACGCTTGTAGGAAATGTAGATTCCTTTGAAGTTTCATAATAGTGTACTGTGATTCGCTTGATTTTGTCGATTTTCATTTCGTTCTTGCTAAGTTTATTATGCTCAATGTATTTGTCCAACTCGGGGACTTTTGAGAGTGTCAAGCTCCCCCCTCTCTATGAGTGTTTTCCAGTCATAGCAATGTACATCTTTTAAGGCTCGAACATGCTTTTCTTTTCTTCGTTCTTGCTTACGGATCTCATTGACACTGCAGTTGCGACAAGTGCTCAATGTAATTCTTCACCAGTTTTTCGTCTACAATGAACTTGGAGGAAAATTCTGTGATAGCATCCGATGCATTAATTGACAACTTCCCTCGCTCGAAGACCTTCTTAATATTTGATCGTGGCTGCCAATCATCGGGAATACGCTTCTTGCCATTTTCATCATTATTGGAAGAAGTATGAACGCTCAAGTATTTAAATTCAGGAAGTTCAGATTGGTCTGGAATTGGTCTTGGTATTCTTTCAGTTGCTGGTCCAGTCCAGGCTATCTCCTCAGGTCCATCTGTTACACAGCAGTGCTTGCACAATGAACCATCTTTTTCTTCACATGATCCTTTCAAAAATTCGGCATAACGCTCCCCTGACTCGATATGCTTTTCATTGAATTCCAAGATTTTACGGATATACGCTGATCCAGGCATATCATTTCTGTTGTTAACTGATTTTTTCATGTACTCTGAAAGGTATTCACCCACCCCCAATCATCGTAAAATTCTCTTTTGGCCCACCCCTTTTGTCTAAAAAAAAATAGGCCTGGCCCACCCCATGATTTTTTCCCCTCACCCCCTCCCCCCCCACATAAATAATGACCGGTCCCCTAGTAAGCTAAAATAAAGGTAAAAAGCGATTTAATCGATTGCTGTTGAAGTTTGTTGACTAAGCGAGATAAAATGCGGAAACCGATTTGAATCATTGTCATCTGCACCTATTGGCAGTTTGTAGTAACTGATATGAGTTATTAGGCATTGAGAGAGAGACTTTAACTTACTTCGCAACTGCCTGGACATAAAATACTGCGTCCAAAGGCCGTCACTAACAACACACAGTCACTAGGCTCGTAGCCAGGTTTTTTTTTGTTACGGAGAGATGCGATCAAACGATGAGACGGACCAAACGAGGCTGAAGGCGCCAGTTCTTTAGGGAGGGGGGCGGGGAGGGGGAATTATATAGGTTGTCCTGAGACGGCCGTTTTGAGCGTTTTGAGGGTGATATGATGAGAAGTCAGGCAGCTGAAAGCGAAACGTGGATATATTCGCCAAATTTTTGAAATTCAAAATTGCTTTTTATGCCAAAGAGTCTACTTATGTACGTATTTTTAAATTTGAGCATGACAATCGCAATGACACAATTTAAAAGGAAGCACTAGAAAGAAAATTGGGAATCTGATTATTCACTAGGTTTGGCGCTGCCATGATCTTTCCGAACAGTAGTAGTGTGCCAAGTTGGGGGCTTCTTAGCAAACGTATCAACGTCTTCCTCCGGATCAATATCTGTTAGGTGGTACATGCAAGTCGTACTTCTCAAGTTACCTGAAACTAGATCTAGAGAAATTTGAGGTAATGTGAGCACGATGATGGGTCACGCCCGCTAAGTAAGGCGTCCACTTCCCGCCCCAATACCCACTGCGACCACATACTGCGTTTCCATTTTCCTCAAGTCCGTCTAAAAATGTTTGCGGCACTGGTACATAGCATTTTAGCGCGGTCTTCTTGATTGTGCTCGCTCGAGTTTTGATGAGAGTTAGTTTAACTGATATATATTTATTAGCCAAAAAGTACTAGTTTTTAAAGGTGGCAGATTTTTCAGTATTCTCTAACTTTTAGATTTGCCATCAAACTTAATTTTAATGAAGCAGCTCGGTTCTGATAATTGTCTGCAGCCGGACAATATTCACTATGTAATGACTCTTTCTTTTTTTGAGGCAGTTTTCGAACAAACATACGTATCTATCGATTGGCAAAATCTTGCTTCGGTTTCGATTTCTGGCTCTCTTCGGCCCATTTTCTCGCGAACTATGTTGAAAACTGTTCAACTGTGATTTGCTATGACATTGTAGGCACTGCACAATATCGCTAATTTACTCAATTATTTGGCCGCATGTGAAAACTTTCAAACCGTGACTCATACCTACGTCTAGGCGTGATTGTCACGGTGCGATAAATCCTAACAGGATCATATTTACGTTTCTGGGTAACTGACCACCTACTCCTCCTCTAAACCAACATTAACACTTACTTCTCACTTAGGGTAAAATGTTATTTAGGGGATGGGTAGGTGATCAGTTACCCAGAAAAGTGTACTGATTTCAACAACTTAATGTAAGTCTACAATTGGCCATGGTTTAACGACGTATCCCAAGAAGGAGGAATTCTTGTGTTTATCAGCAGACTTCAAAGCTATGTTCACACTAAACTGAATAGAATTTCGTGCCGACGCGAAAAGCTATAACCGGTATATTATGGACACCTGTCCGATCTTTGTCATCTTGTTTGACTCTCCACCAAGAGACTATAAAGGGGACAGAGAGGGCATCCCCCATATACACCCTATTCCATAGGTAATTCGTCTCGAGTTATTTTTAGAATCGGGATAAAGTTACCTCGCGCGAGGCGTGGATGTTTCGTGGAGGTTTCGCATGACCAAACGCCGTGCAAAACATGTCGGGCGAGAGCCAATGAAAGCGTAAAAAGATCGAGAGCATTCCTGAATATTGAAGCGAAATGTGTCGGCGCTCACCTGGGAAAAAGGAATCGCTGGACTCTTTGACAACCCGTGAAATCAGTTTAACTCGAAGTTGTCGTAACCTCAGTACTTTAATAAAATGAGAAATTTCGCCGGTCTATTGAAACCGGTCGTTTGTACAATTTAGGGAGTTTAAGATCCAACGACGCGGACGACAACTAGAACGTCAAAAAAAACAATAGGTTTAATTAGCAAAACAACAACTTCGCACGTGCAACACACTTTTTTCTTCATTTCTTTCCCGTTTTTGCACGACTACGACGTGAAAATGCCTAATTTCGCGTTTTATGGAGGACGTAAATAAGCAACGACGAAATTTTATTTCTCTTTCTGAGCTTGAATATGGTCCCTTGAAATTTAGCTTTAGGAGGGTTCGCCTACAATTGACAAAGTAAGTGGGTAGGAATAATCGCTATAAAGACTGAAAAAAATAAACATCAAACCAGAAATTGCTCTCTTCAAACTGTAAATTATAAATGATCCTGAGAGAATATTCAGTGTGTTAAGGATTTCCCTGCTCTACTGTTAGCTCTATACAAGAGAGGAAGGGCGATTCTTTTTTAATTTCGGTTTCGCTGACACAGCTTTCGCAGAAATCTCGCTGTAGTCGTTTTCGTCGACAAAAGGAATAGCAAAATCGCTCTCCGCGTCTTCCCCCATTTTGTTCTGCGTCATTTCGTGAAGGACGCGTGGTTCTCAGCGTGGGTCATCCACGCGGAACACATTCGCGCTATGTGATTGGCTGTTGTCTGATCCCCCTTGAGATCTGTGGTGTTAAAAATAACTCGAGACGAATTACCTATGGAATAGGGTGTATATGGGGGATGCCCTCTCTGTCCCCTTTATAGTCTCTTGTCTCCACTAATTAGAGATCGGTGCTACTCAGCTTTGGTCCGTTACTAGACTGCAAAACAGTCGGGTTTTTTTTTCCAAAATCAGTAAAGAAATCGGTAAAGCGTGGCATAAGAGTCTTGCGAGCGCGAAGCGCGCGAGCCTCACACGCCCGTAGGGCGTGTACGGCGAGAGAAAAAAAACCGTATTTTTAGCGTCTCTCCCCAATCTCGCTCTCTGTTTTCAGCCTCGTTCCAGACCTTCTGTTTGACTGCTCGCGCATACTTGAATACGCAAAAATACGGACTGTTTTGCAGTCTACTCCGTTACAGAAACCGCACCGAAATACCGTTCTAGTATGTGACTAGAAGTCCTATCCGGTATGGGTATTGTGCTGGCGCAAACAGGGTATGGTGTGAACTTAGCTAAGTCAACTTTGCCGGCTGAGACTTGAGACCTTCGGAAATATTTGCACCAACCCCACGGGAAGGCCAGAAGCATTTTGATTGAAGCGACTAGCTGCAGGTTGTACCGGAGGCTTAACTCTCAGAATTTATGTATTCTGAGCAGTTTTGCACTGCAACGTCTTTGAATGTCTGGGAGACACTGTAGTTTCATTTAAATTTTCTTGATCGACATATAACAAGTAAAAACAAAGCCAGCTGTGACTTTTAGCAATTTTCATCGACTCCTTCTGATTACTGCAGTGGATTGGTCTGCCGTAAACTACGAGCAATTCTCTTATTTTCTTCACCGTTAGTCGGGTTGTTTCCCTCGTTTCTCGCATGATACGCAAAAATAAGAAAATGCTGCGATCCTAGATTGTCTGTGTTTTTTTATGAGTGTGCGCCTGAACAGCTTGGGCGTGACTTTATAGGCTCAAAATCAGTCTGGACTTTATACAGCACACTAAAAGCTCTTAAAATCCCCATGATTCACCAACGCACATTCGCATGAAACGGTCAGTCTGAAGCGACAAAATCACCTTGCTGGATGGCAAACGACGCATTAGGGCAAGGGAAAAAAAAGAGATTACATTATAGCGAAACCCTGCCTTACGGCCATCTCGGTAGGCGGTCACCCGTTTATACGGCCAATTTTTCCGTGACTCATTGGTGACCGTATCATTAACAGGATTTCACTGTATTATTCAAATAGCTATTATCTTTTGTTTTCAAGGTTCCACTGGGTTGTATGTCCTCTAGTCTGCTACACAGCCGTTTTTAGTGTCGTCACGCAACGCTCCTCCCTTTGTGAGGAGGGCGTTGCGTGACGACACTAAAAACGGCTGTGTAGCAGACTATATGCCCTCCAAAAGGTTTTTTCGGGCCATGTGACCGTTTCGTGCACAGGGCCCATTAACGTGACGTGATTGGTTGAAGATTGCGAAAATGCTAATGCGTGCACGGGATGAGTAAAACGTAAGACGCAAATTTATATAAGAATGGTAGGTAAAAACTCCTTAGCTGATAAAGATGAAACTGTTAATCTTCAGTGATGAGCAAAGGTACCAAAGTTTATAATGGACTTCGGCCTCTAATTAAAAAATATGGTAAAAATTTCTAATGTTTATCCGTAAAGTGATTGTTTTCCTGAGTAGAAATTAAAGGGACTTTCTGGAAGAATTTAGAAGATGGTAGGTCAAGGAAATACTCTTTGCGAGGAAAGCTTTTAAGACAGCGTTTGTTTGTCAGTCCACCAGTTCAACCGAACCTGAGCATTCGTAAAACTTTTACAACTGTAATATTCAAGTGTTTTTAGAGTCTGGAAACGCTTGTAAATTACTTTTAAAGGTATTATCAAAGTGTCCCCTAGCATAGCCTGCGTGGCAGGGGCAAAAGGGGAGGGG
>CALNXI010000626.1:32442-57145 GCA_942486025.1 Porites evermanni | reverse complement strand
TAGAAGGGAGACGGGATTGCAATTGCTGCATGTTTATTTTCTCATTTATTATTATGAAACCTGTTTATCCATTATGCAGGAAGAAAAAAACTGGAAAATCAAAAATTGACATCGATTTTCAATTTTGAATTTTGAATTGAAAATTAAATGGACGAATGACCCACGGACCGTTCTGATAATTGTCTGCAGCTATTCTAATTTCTCATTTTTCTAACAAAAATGGAAAAAGGAAATACCTGTATTACTTATCCTTATCATATTTACATAGTTTAAAGTACAGAAAAACAAAAACAGAAAATGGTCAGGAAAATCGATCTTTTTTTTTCATTTTTCTAATTTTGACATTCAATTCAAAAATACAAAAAATACTGTAAATGGCTAAAAGCGATATTTTGCCATTTTTTAGCGTTTTGCTATTGTTAGAAAAGTGAGAAAAATGAAATAATCTCAAATTCCTAGCTCATTTTTCTATTTTTCTGTTTTTCCCAAAAAATAGAAAAATGGTCGTTCGAGTTTTGATGAGAGTTAGTTTAATTGATATACGTTTATTAGCCAAAGAGCATTTTTAAATGTGGCAGATTTTTCAGTAATCTCTAACTTTAGGATTTATCTTCAAAATTTTTGAATGAAGAACGGCTGGGTTCTGATAATTGTCTGCAGCTGGAAATATTTATTAATGGCACTTTCAGTTTCTTTTTGAGACGTAGACAAAATCTTGCGGCGGCTTCGATCTCTTCTTGTTCTCTTCGGCCCATTTTCTCGCGAACTATGTTAAATACTGTTCAACTGTGGCAAAATTGAAAACGATTTTTCAATAATTGTAGGCACAGTATCGCCAAATCACTTGGTTTTTCATCGTTGGTCAACAAAATAGTGGACCTCCGAAGCCTGTAGGCTGGGGGTGCGTGCCCATCCGTCGCACCCCGCTTCCTTCGGGCCTGTCACTCACTTGTATCGCGTGTACTAGTTAACCATTCAAAACTTCAAAAGGAATCTTTACCGATATTTTCATGAGACAACGCAGCCCTGAGAAAGACTATTGAACCTGTTTAGAATGTTAGCCTCGTTAAAGTTGTCATTTACCATTGGACCTATGGGTATTAATTAGAATGTTAGCCTTGCTTAAGCTGAGGTTTTCTTTAAGTGCCAATCGTGTACTAGATTTGGTCGCATCTGAAAACTGTCAAACCGTAACTCATACCTCGTCTCGGCGTGTTGGTTTTGCCATAAATTTCAACAACTTAATGCAAGCCCGCAATCGGTTTAACGAATCTCCAAGCAAGAGGAATTTTTATGTTATTCAGTAGACTACACTGAGGCTACACCGAACAGAGTTTCGTACCGAAACCTATCCCGATCTTTGAGTCTCCACTTTAGAGATCGGCGTGGCTCATCAGCTTTGCTCCGTTACAGAAATTGCTCCGAAATCACTGTTCCCAAGTGTGCACAGAAGCCCTGTCCAGTATGGTTTTTGTACTGGCGCAATAGGATGTAGCCGATGAACATAGCTAAGTCATCTTTGCCGGCTGACACAATTTTTGCGCGAACCCCACGGGATGGCCAGATACATTTTGATTCAAGCGATTAGCTGCAGGTTGTACCAGAGGCTTAACCCTCAGAATTTATATGATTAAGAACAGTTTTGCACTGCTACGTCTTTGGATGTCTGGAAGACGCTGTTGTTTCATTTAAATTTTCTTGATCGATATATAACAAGTAAAACCAGAGCTAGCTGTGAGTTTCAGCAATTTTTATCTAACTCCTTCTGATTACTGCAGTGGATTGGTCTGCCGTAAACTACGAGCAATTTTCTTATTTTCTTCACCGTTAGTCGGGGTGGCACGCGTAAAGGGTAACCAGTGAATTTGTTATCTTAATTCTTTTCAGGTTGTTGACCTCGTTTCTCGCGTGATACGCAAAAATAAGGGAATGCTAGGATCCTAGATTGTCTGTGTTTTTTATGGGTGTGCGCCTGAACAGCTTGGGCGTGACTTTATAGGCTCAAAATCAGTCTGGACTTCATACATCACACTAAAATCTCTTAAAAACCTCATGATTCACCAACACACATTTGCATGAAACGGTCAGTCTGGAGGGACAGAACCACCTTGCTGGATGGCAAACGACGCACTAGGGCAAGAAAAACAAAGAGATTACATTACAACGAAACCCCGCCTTACTGCCATCTCGGTAGGCGGTCACCCGTTTATACGACCAATTTTTTTGTGACCCATTGGTGGCCGTATAATTAACAGGATTCCACTGTATTATCCAAATAGCTATTATCTTTTCTTTTCAAGGTTCCACTGGGTTGTATGTCCTCTAGTCTGCTACACGGGCGTTTTTTAGTGTCGTCACGTAACGCTTCTCCTTTTGTGTGAAGGAGCGTTGCGTGACGACACTAAAAACGGCTGTGTAGCAGACTATATGCCCTCCAGCAAGGCTTTTTCTACCATGTGACCGTTTCGTGCAAAGGGCCGACTAACGTGATTGGTTGAAGATTGCGAAAATGCTCATGCGTGCACGGGATGAGTAAAACCTAAGACGCAAGTATTTGGCAAATTTATATAAGAATGGTAGGTAAAAACTCCTTAGCTGATAAAGATGAAACTGTTAATCTTCAGTGATGAGCAAAGGTACCAAAGTTTATAATAATGGACTTCGGCCTCTAATTAAAAAATGTGGTAAAAATTTCTAATGTTTATCCGTCAAGTGATTGTTTTCCTGAGTAGAAATTAAAGGGACTTTCTGCAAGAATTTAGAAGATGGTAGGTCAAGGAAATACTCTTTGCAAGGAAAGCTTTTAAGACAGCGTTTGTTTGTCAGTCCACCAGTTCAACCGAACCTGACCATTCGTAAAACGTTTACAACTGTAATATTTAAGTGTTTTTAAAGTCTGGAAACCCTTGTAAACTACTTGTAAAGGTATTATCAAAGTGCCCCCTGGCATAGCCTGCGTGGCAGGGGCAAAAGGGAGGGGGAGGGGAGGTGGAGAGAAGCGCGAACACACTCAAACAAGGAATGCGATACCTGTGGCAAACCCGCGAGAGCCCTGGGCACTACTAACCTGGAGACGAGGTCTAGATCGAAAGTGCAATGGCTTCTTTACTTTACGCTTGGCAGACTAAATTCCCAAATATCAGCGAGAGAACCAAATTTATTTTCAATAACGAATTATTAAGTGATGTGAAGTTTGTAGTTCCTGCGTCGCACAACGAAAGTGAAAGCCGGAAGAGTCGGAAGTGCATGATTCCAGCTCACAAGTTTGTACTTGCAATCAGCAGTCCTGTTTTCTACGCCATGTTCTACGGTGAAATGGCAGAGACTGCAGGGACTATTCAACTGCCCGACTGTGATAAGGAGAGTCTGTTAGAGTTGTTTCGTTTTCTGTACAGCGATGAAGTGAACTTGAGCGGAAGTAATGTCATGCAAGTTCTCTACTTAGCACTCTACTTAGTGGTACCTTCACTCGCCGATAAGTGCACTGAATATCTTCAAGAACATCTAGGGGCGTGGAATGTGTTCTCTGTTCTGCCACAAGCTCAGACTTTTGAGGATAAAGATTTGGAAGAACTTTGCTGGGAAGTAATTGAGGCGCAAACCGAGAATGCTCTGACTTCTGAAGAATTTGTCACGCTTGAGAGATCCCTTGTTGAGTCTGTCGTGAAAAGGGAGAGATTGAACGTAAAGGAAGTTGATTTATTCAAGGCTGTTGATCGCTGGGCCACTAAAGAAGTGGAAAGGCAAGGGCTGATTGCTGATGGCGTGGTCAAAAGAAGGATTCTTGGGGAGGAAATTGTAAAAGCAATAAGGTTTCCAGTGATGTCGCTGAAGGAGTTTGCTTCAGTTGTTGTGGATTGTGACATTCTTACTAAAAAGGAGATTGGTTTCATGATGAAACACTACGGTGGTGTTGGTTTAGAGTCTTCTTTACCATTCATACATTCCCCAAGACAGCCTAGAACTTGGCTTTTTCATCGAATTTACAGATTTCCTGAAGGAAGCCCCCCTCAAATGCCTGGTGATGGATGGCACTGCACTGGTGTTGAATCTGATGCCCTCAATCTAACTGTCAGTGAGCGTGTTACATTACACGGAGTGCAGCATTGTGGTAGTGAAGGTGGCAAATACACAGTTTCATTAGAAGTGAAGGATGTGAGAAATGGATTTTCTCTCGTAAAACAAACAGGAATGTATTCCTCTGAGAAAGAGGAGACAAATATTTATTATGGATTTGATGTCATGTTTGACCACCCGGTTTGTCTTGAGCGGGGCAAAATGTATGAAATCGTCTCTCTCATCAAGGGCCCACCATCTTGGTATGTGACTGATGGGAAAGTATCTGACGAGGTTCAAGGAATCCAGTTTTCATTTAGCAATTCAACTGCTTCTGGTAATGGAACTGATGACGAAGATGGCCAGTTTCGCGCACTTATATTCAGCACATTTCCTTAATGATGATATTGCTTTTTTATTTTGTTGATCATTTGAAGTGGTACATGGCAACTTTTAATTTATGAAAAGAACTTAGTTATGCAAGCTCGAATATGTTTAGGAGTAAAGGATACTCCGCTCTACCAATGCCTCCTTGATTCCCAGACTAGCTACCACCCATTGTTAGGGTACTTGCAGAATTGTAGTGGTGACACACTGGTCAGCCGGCCTAAGCCAGGAATGATTTGCAAATACAGTTGAACCTCTCCACAATGGCCATCTTCGGAACAGACGAAAGTGGCCGCTGTAGAAAATTTTAAACAAGAGTTGCAATGTATGGACCGTCCACCAAAAAAGCGGTCATTGTTCAGGGGTGGCCGTTAGTGGAGGTTCAACTTTTGAGTCTGTTAAGCCCTCAGCCGATAAATTGCATGTTAGTTCCCAGCTGTCAAGTAAGACTACGAACTCCCTACACGTTTTGTTATTACTGATCTAAAAGTAGGGAAGAGTAAAATAAATCAAACACAAGAAGATGACTGATTTGTAAGACTTATTTGATATTTAAAATTCTCAAGAAAATCGATCTAAAAATAAACTGGTCTAACTTTGATAACGTTGTTGCATCACAACTGAGTTGATCACTCCAGGTTATGGGCTCCTCGAGACTACGACCAATTCTCTCCTCTTTTTCACAGTTAGTAGGGTGGCACCCTTACAAGGCAACTAGTGCAGTATCTTATTGTCCATGGCCTCCTGTCATTCTTTCAAATTTCTTTGAAGAACAGTGAAGTCAAAACCACCCATATTACAGCTGTATCTTCCTGGATTGTTGCGTGCACTTTTTCCGACAACCTTTCTCAAAATAACCATCTGTTACTCTGTCTTATTGTACATTGCTGTAAGTTGACATCTAGTGTTGGTCCTTGTTATTCTCTAGTCTTTTTCTTTCACTCTCTGTGAGTGCTGTTACTAAGATTTCAAGTTGTTCACGTGATACGTACATGTATGTGTAATAGAAGTTGGGGAATTGGGCAGCAAGGAAGTTCTTTTGGTTCTAGTCAGATACCTTTGATTCCTATGAGTTCTGAATTTACCCCATTTTTTCTCAAAATTGAAAACTGTTTTCGATCTTAGCAGGTGAATGTATTTCAATGCTCATTGACAAGACTATCAATTTGTCATAAATCAGTAAATTTTGACTGCCTGTACTTCATATAAGACTAAGTAAAATGCTCTGGGTTGGGGTACTGTAAAGGAAACTATCTAAAGATGTGAGATCTCAAGTGATTTGTTTTCTCTGTCTTGGTAGCGAATGTACAATGAAAACATTAAAGAGGTGACACTTGAAAATTCAAAAAAATTTTTTCATTTCCCTTTGCAGAGATCGCATCCGAACAGCCATTAATGTTGTGGGTGATGCTTTGGAGCCGGTATAGTGGAGCACCTTTCACGCGATGATCTGATGAGCATGGCTTTTATGCAGTATGAAGATGCTGTTCCACGGGAACCATACATGTATGAGCGATATACACCTAAGAATGAAGAAGCCAATGATGTGCAAGCCAGTGATGCTTCCCTCAGGGGAACTAAGTTCTAAAAATGATGAAAATGGTAGCTATTTACAGTCATCAATTAAGAAACCTGCTACTAAGAACCTGGTAGGCTAAAATTTACCAGTTAGGCCCCCTCTAAACAAGAACCTCTTTAGCCTAAAATTTGAAACAGGTTCTTGTTTTCTGAAATCTATAAAAAAAAAGCTGTACAATAAGATATCTTGTAAGTCAACATTCAGGATCCTCTATATTTGGAGCCTTATCACTCCAACTGCAATTTAATGGTATGCAAATTTTATATAATATTATTATTTATTATATAGATACTGATGAAATACCAGGATTTTTCCTTTTACTAAAAAATCATATCTTCATCGCGTGCAGTGAAGATACTATTTTTATCTTTCACGTGTGAGGTTCTTGGTGTCGCCATGGTTACTAACATTATTTTTCTTTTCATTAGAATTTTGACTTTTTGGAACAGAAAATATAAGTATCATTGTCTTTATTTCTCCTTTATAACTTTATATCTAAGTGTCATAACATTTTTGTGACAGGCATTTTGCGATAGGTGACCACTTTAATCGCACTATTTTGCTGTTTCAAAAATGAATAAAAAAAAGTTGTGTTTTATGCAGGAATTTCATCAGTATCTATAAACATTACATGGCCGCTTGGGGATACGAATCTCGTGCTGAAAGTATCTCTCACTCGTGAGAGATACTTTCAGCACTCGAAGATAACATTCGTATCCCCACGCGGCCATGTAATATCCTCTGTAAGGAATAAGTGAAATACCACTTAATTCTCTTAGCTACAAGGTATTTTTTTCTTCAGAAAATAAGAACCTATTTAAAAAACTTGTGCTAATTTATGAAAGAACCTGTTTTGGCTAACTTGGGAAAATGATGGTTCTTAGTTGTGGGTTTTTGCTTCCCCTACAGTGCACTAAGTTAAAATACTCAACCTGTTCTGGTTATTTGTTACTTATGTGAAGTTAAAGCGTGCATGCCAAGTATGGAACTGTTTTTTAGCTGCTCTTTCTTGAAAGGGAATCACACACGATCTTTCTTTCCCAAGCAATACAACGCCTTTCAGAGAATTAAAAGCAGAACTTATACATTTGTATAACTGGGGAAATAATCAACTATTATTGATGAAAAATTATTTAGCCTGCATAGCAGTTATTGTATCAGGGGAAAAGGAGCATGGGATGTGAGAAAGAACTAAAAAAAAGCCAGCGTGGGGAGGGTAAGGATAGTGTACATTTGTGTGCAAACTAATAATTATTATATAATGGAGCTGTGGACTGACTGCGGACTATTGTTTTTAGGGTTAGAAAACAATGGGACTATCGTTCTCACGTGCTCATTTGTATGGTGAAAACAATAGTCCGTAGACTGTGTTTTACTTTGACCGATTATATAATTATAGGTGGGTCAACCCACCTAAATGCTTCTTCCTTGCATGTGAATATTTACCTTATATTGTCATTGGTGGATTGCAATGTAAAAATTTGATGTGAGAATCTGTGCCATTAATGAAAGTATGAAGTGACATAATAAGCATAATTCACTGACTGTGCAAAAATTAGATGTTAATCCTGATGGGATAGAGGGAAATTTGGAGCATGACTTATACTGTCATTACAATACTAGCCTTGATTTGACTTGAAAGAGATGTTGTATTGTTCAAGATGGTTTTGAGAGATTTGAACCACTATTAAGGAATTTGGAAACAATCTTTTTTTAACTTTTTACAGTGTACACAACACACTGAACAAATTGCTCCACAAATATCCAGCATTCCTTTATCAGGGTTAAGAAGTCAGCTAATTTAGCTTTTCTATCTGACAAATAGGGTGAACGTTTAGCCATTTGTCAGACCTACGTGTTTGGCCTGGCTAAGTAAAGGAGTGAACAATATTTATTGTAGAAAGTGTACAGTAGATTTTTAATGAACTAGTTTCTTTTCTTGTGGTTTTTGCACCAGACTAAGAGTATACTGAGGCCATTGGTGAGTTGCCAATACCCCGTTTCTAATCTAATTAAATTAACTGTTCTAGAACTGATGGAACTGGTTCTAAAAAAAGATTTGGATTGACAAGGAATAACTACCAATTTGTAACGCTATTATATGCACCAAGCTGAGCAAATTGAGTAAAAAGTTCTTCAAGGTTAAATGCGTTTACTTTTAGCCCGAATTTCAACCGTCTCCTCGAGACGCGATTGCGAGGAGACAACTGAAATTCAGGCAAGTTTGCTTTTACAAAGCTCATAAATTCAAAGCTATCAATAATTGAACTAAACAAAGTAGTTTAATCTTTTGATCTTTTGCAATAGCTTCTATATTATTATTATCATCATCTTTCAGTGGGAGGTGAATAACATTTAGCTCGCGTTATAACATTTGGCAAAAAAAATGTGAAAAGAAACCTTTTCGAGTTAACTTAAAAAGATAACCATAGAAACTTACAGTCTAAATAGTAGCTATTAGAAATGTAGTGTACTTTTAAATTTTTAGGTTTAGTATTTTGCTAATTATAACGAAAAAAAAGAAAAAGGGCTAAAGCTAAGGCGGGGAAAGCAGCCATTACGTGGGTAGATGCTATGAATAGATGCAATCCAGCTTCAGTGGCGGTTCCAGGGGAGAGGCCCAGGGGGCCCGCCCCCCCTCCTTATTTTTAGACCAAACTGAGGCCTGAAGTGCTGAAAAAATTTTTTTTCGGAGACTACCCCCCCCCCCCCCTCCTTACCTCAAGGTCTGGATCTGGCACTGTATTTTCAAAGCACACTGGTCTTTCTTTTCGTTTTTCGTACTAGTTTGTTCTTCAAGGAGCTGTGTGATGAAGTTTATCATCACTCAAAATAAAAATAGTGGGAACTGCCACCAAATTGAGGGAAACAATAATAATAACCGCTCAACACGCTAAAAAATTGAATTAATAGCACAGCAAACACAAAAGGAGGCACAGATGTACAAACTATACTCAGTATTGAGAAAATCTCATACTCCTAGTCGTCCTCGTCTCAGAATCTAAAGCTCTCTATTGTGTTACCTCAGGAAGTTTTTAAAGAAAAGTAACAGTCTTGCAGTCTAACCAAAGCAAACAAACTTTGAAATGTAATTAAAAATAAAGGTTGTTTCCTGCTGAATTTTATCACTCACTCTTTTTTCGCTGTCTATAAACTCTTAAAAGGGGCCGACCATTTATTTCTTTTTATTTATTTTTTCGCAGCCCTTTTTAGGGTCGTCACGCAACGCTCCTCCCCCAAAACGACTGCTTTCTTTCAAACTACATTCCTTTCCCTTATGTAACTCATATGGCTCTTGATGTGACCAATCAGAATTTGGTTTTCATATCCAAACTATTCGCGACGTTGGGAACGCGTGTCTTACATTGGGGAAGCGCATTGCGTGACGACCCTAAAATGGCTGCGGAGGTGACTAAGGTGGGTTATATCGTTCGCGTTTTTTTTTTTCCTTCACGCCTACTAGTGAGATGCAATGGTTTCCTTTAGTTAGTATATATGCGGGCGTGTGAATCAAAGGGCACTCACCATTTGTAAGAACTGGACGGCCAGACCTGTCAAGTCGAAAGGAGAATTCAACTATTGGACCGGACTATCAGCCAGATCAGTTAATCCCTAAATGGTGGTTTGCGCGGCAGTGATGAGTTTTAGTAAAACTTTTCAGAAAAGGCTACTATTTCATTTTCCGCGACCGGTCTGGCCGGCCAGTTCTGACTTTTGGAAAGAGCCCTAAGGCCCAGGCCAAACAACGAACTTTTCATGAGACGAACCAAGGTCTGTTCGGTCAGACGAGGTCGAACTTAGGATGTGTCGACTTAATCAACTGAATCAGAGTCTCCCGAACGAGGCTAAATATACATCATCATCATGAATTTTTAATTATTAGTTTAGTTGGTCGCATGTGAAGATCGACGTTTGTCCCGACTGACGATATGAAGCAGACGGATAGAACATGTTGCACGATCCAGATTCATTCAGACGAAATAAACTGAGCCAGGCGTCGAACTTTCTATGACCTAAACTCGTCTCATGAAAAGTTCGACGTTTGGCATAGGCTGTACACGGTTAACCCTAAACGTCAGTCCAACATAAAAACCATTGGCCCTGTCTAGCTCTCCCTATTGCACCGGCCCTGACCCCTTTCTCTACACAATGACCAATCCCTTAATTACATTAATCGTCCTGTTGACAATGATTGCATAAAGCCAGACAATACTTTCTGACATTATTTGTTCGATCCCCACATGTTACACACCAATCCTGGCATCCCGACTTGTCAAAATGTTCTGGTTTTTCTTCTAAACTGTATTCATCCCGCAACAAGTGAAAGGCATGCGAAAATATGAGCGCGTGAATTGGGACAGGCTAAGCCATTGCCTAATAAACCTCTTTCATTTGATTTTCAAGTTAGCCAGGTCACTACTGCAAAATTACTTGGAGTGACCATCGATGACAGACTTGATTGGAGTGGCCATATTGAGAAAGTAACAAAGAAAGTCGCTTCTGGTATTGAGGCCATAAAACGAATAAGGCACCTTGTCCCTCAGGCGACCTTACAACTAATATATCAAGCTTTAGTACAGCCACACTTTGCATTGATTATTGTAACATTGTTTGGGGAAACTGTGGGATAACTTTACAGAATAAGGTTCAAGAGCTACAAAACAGAGCAGCCCGTGTTTTGACCTACTCAAGCTATGACGTAATGCTGGTCACCTTTTCAAACTTCTAGGGGGGAAAAACCTAGCTTGCCAGCAACAAATTCAAAGAGCTACGATGGTTTACAGGTCTCTGCACGGGTTGGCTCCAAACTATCTTAGTTCTAAATTTGAAAGGCGAGAAGTCGCATATAACCTAAGGGACTCTGAAAATAAACTCAATGTTCCATTACCGCGCACAAACTATTACTAAAACAGCTTCAGCTATAGTGGCGCCATTCTCTGGAACAGTCTTCCTTGTAACTTAAGGGAAGCAGAGTCCCTTGGGCAATTTAAACGATTACTCAAAGAACTGTAAGGCACGGCATTCGTGGAAAGCAGCTTTTTTATTTAAATATTTTTATTATATTAGTGTAAGGCATTTTTAAAGCTGACGAATTTTGTACCGTGGATAAATAAAGATTACCTATCTGTCTATCTATCTATCTATCTATCTATCTATCTATCTATCTATCTATCTATCTATCTATCTATCTATCTTTCATAATGACGGCCTATTAATTGATGGAGTGTTTTCTTTTATATGTATGATAATTAGACTTTCTGGCCTTTTCAGCATGTGTAAAATACAAAAGAATCCTTACTTTCAAACGAGGCCAGAAAGGCTAATTATGATACATTTAAAAGACAATAGCCAAGAAGATATTAAGGTAATAGGCCGCCATATTGAAAGAGCTCTATGGAAATCATTTCTCAAACAGGTCGGAAGTGGCATAGGCGCCAAGAAAACACAAATTTGACTTGAACATTCAAGTGGCCTTCATGATCATGTACCACTTTTCCGTACTTTCCACCAAACAATTTTCCAGTAGATCCTTCAATCCAGCAAAATGACAGCTTTAAAAATAACTCAAACGGCCGGGGAAAATGTCAAAGAAATCGCCCCATGTACTTGTAAGGTAATCAAAGATAGCCTTGGATTCTGGATTTCAGTGTGGATTCCTATTCCCCGGTACTGGATTCCAATGAGTTTCTTATTTTCTTGTCAGTGGAGCTTGGATTCCCGATTTCCGAATCGATTCTTTGCCAGTAGAACTTCTTGGATTCCGGATTGCACCAAACAAAAACATTCCGGCGTTCCGGAATCTGGATTCCCTTACTTGGTGAAAAGAGGAAAAAAAAGTCACATACTACCTGCGATAAGCGCTGGACCAAGAAACCATTCAATCACAGGAATAGCACACCGTCACGGCAGATGTACCGGCGATCGTTGGCGAGGAACCGGTGATCTAGCCGGCTTTCTGTGTACCGTACAGTTGCGTCGACAAACAGTGGTGGATTCTCATCTTGGAAGAATTCTGGTGTTCTTTTCTGCTGGCAGGCGCTTTGTTGCACTTCAGACACGGCAGCTGCAGCAGTTCTCACAGAAGTTAAAACATTTATGTTTGGCGCTAGCATCTCGCCAATCGTTAGACTCCACTGCGCACCCCTTGCAAATCATAATGCAGCCGGGTTGTTCCGCTTCTACGTGGCCACAATGCTTGCACTTCCGGAGTTCAGGAGCCTCCTCAGTGGCTGCATCTACAATATCTAAACGCTAGTGATAACGCCCAGGCCCGCTAGAGCCCCACCGACACACTTGCTGTAATTCAAACCAAGAATGGGTGACCTGTGCCAAAGCCGAGAAGACCCTGGGTACTAGATGGAGAAACGTAGCGTACTTGAGGTTGACGAGAGAGAAAACTTTGTATACCTTGTAATCAGAAAGTTGCAATCGCTGCAATGGCTACACTTGATGATAACTGGCAGACAAAACGTTCAACTATCAGCGAGAGAACCAAATTTGTTTTCAATAACGAATTATTAAGTGATGTGAAGTTCGTAGTTCCTGCCTCGCATAACGAAAGTAAAAGGAGGAAGAGTCAAAAGTGCATTCCAGCTCACAAGTTTATACTGGCAATCAGCAGTCCTGTTTTCTATGCCATGTACTACGGTGAAATGGCGGAGACTGCAGGCACTATTCAATTGCCTGACTGTGATTATGAGAGTCTCTTAGAGTTGTTTCGTTTTCTGTACAGCGATGAAGTGAACTTGAGCGGAAGTAATGTTATGCAAGTTCCCTACTTAGCAAAGAAATATCTGGTACCTTTACTCGCCGATAAGTGCACTAAATATCTTCAGGAACATCTAGCGGCGTCGAATGTGTTCTCTGTTCTGTCACAAGCTCAGAAATTTGAGGATAAAGATTTGGAAGAACGGTGCTGGGAAGTAATTGAGGCGCAAACCGAGAATGCTCTGACTTCTGAAGAATTTGTCACCCTTGAGAGATCTGTAGTTGAGTCTGTCGTGAAAAGGGAGAGATTGAATGTAAAGGAAGTGGATTTATTTAAAGCTGTTGATCGCTGGGCCACTAAAGAAGTGGAAAGGCAAGGGCTGACCGCTGATGGCGTGGTCAAAAGAAGGATTCTTGGAGAGGAAATTGTGAAAGCGATAAGGTTTCCAGTGATGTCGCAGAAGGAGTTTTCTTCGGTTTTGGATTATGAAATTCTGACTAAAAAACAGATTGTTTTTATGGTGAAACACTACGGTGGTGGTGGTTTAGAGGCATCTTTTTCATTTGTGCATTCCCCTAGACAGCGTGGGCTTTTGCATCGAATTTACAGAGTTACAGAAGTAAGCACGCCCAAAATGCCTAATGGTGCCTGGCACTACTATCGTGGTAATCCTGATGCCCTCAATCTAACTGTCAGCAAAGCTATTACCTTACACGGAGTACAGCATTTTGGTAGTGAAAGTGGCGAATACAAAGTTTCAGTAGGAGTGAAAGATGTGGCAAATAGCGGTATTTCTCTGGTAAAACAAACAGGCATGTATTCCTCCGAGAAAGATGAGACAAATGGTTTCTATGGATTTGATGTCATGTTTGATCACCCTGTTTGCCTTGAGCAGGGTAAAACGTACGAGATTGTATCTCTTATCAGAGGCCCATTATCGTGCAGTGTGACTAATGGAAAAGAATCTGATGAGGTTCAAGGAATCCAGTTTTCATTTATCTCTTCAGGTTCTTCTAAGAATGGAACTAATGTCAAAACTGGCCAGTTTCCTTCATTTATTTTCAGCACAATGTAGTTTAATTCTTAAATAATGATATTGCATTTGTTGATCATCGTAAGTGGTAGACTGCAAAATGTTTTATTTAGGAAAATGCCTAATCTAACAAGCCAGAGTCTATTAAGGAGATACCTGTTTTCTCTACCAATACCTCATTAACTTCCAGACTACGACCTATCAGGACCTGTGCTTAGGCTGAATGCTAGCGATGACTGGAATGATTTGCCAAGCCAAATGAAAATCACGGGACGAAGTAACGGATTTACCGAGCCTCAAAGGCGCAGTCCAATGCGCGATAAAGACCACCCTTTGCACACCTTTGACGCGCGACAAAAAACTGTCTTTGACGTCGTCTTCAGGCGGGTCTTCCGGCGATAAAGGCCGTTTTTTTTTACGCCTTTGACCCTTACCTTTGGCGCGCGTGAAAGGTGTTATTTGATTAGCCTTGTACCCCTATCAAAGGTGTCGTCTGAGATTCGAGTCAAAGGTTTGAAAAAGGTGCGGTAAAGTAATGTCTGAGATTCAAGTCAAAGGCTTGCTAAAAGTGTCGCCAAATGGCTAAGCGCACGGTCTTGGTGATCACAGCCGTAACAAAATAGATCAAATTTTGTCATCGTGCATCGTGAAGCCGAAAATCGTGCAACGAGCTAAATCCATTGAAAGTACATAGATTGTGGCTTTATCTTGCATTTTTCGAGCATTGACGTACCGTGCCTTAATTGAGCGTCAGGTCGTACCTTTGTATGTCGAGCCTATTGATTATCGTGCTTTCATGGAGCTGTTATCATGTGCAAAAAGCTAGCGCAGCAAAAAGTTGAGCAAATCTCCTCTCTTGCAAGTAAAAAATGCACCGGTAAAACATAGTTACAAATATGAAAATTACGTAGAAGTACGTTGAGAAAATACTCAGATCAGTTGTCGCTTTGAGGGAAAGTGAAAAGATCAAGCGAAAAACTTCATGAAACTTGCGTTGGAGGACCAGTAGACCTGCACCTTTCTAAACCTCTCATTTCACTGGTCCCCTTGTTTTCAGAGATAGGGGCATTGTTACGTGACAATCCCTATTGTTTTCTCAGCTAGTCACAAACAATCTTTCAAATAGGTGCGGGATCACGGAGGACTTCATCCTTGTTTTCTTCGAGACGGAGATCTCAGTAGAATAACCGAGTGAGCGCATTAAGCCCTGTATTTAAGGTACATTTTGTACATTGTAGTAGAGAAAATTATGTTCTAAAAGGAANTCGTGGAGTGTGACTAATGGAAAAGAATCTGATGAGGTTCAAGGAATCCAGTTTTCATTTATCTCTTCAGGTTCTTCTAAGAATGGAACTAATGTCAAAACTGGCCAGTTTCCTTCATTTATTTTCAGCACAATGTAGTTTAATTCTTAAATAATGATATTGCATTTGTTGATCATCGTAAGTGGTAGACTGCAAAATGTTTTATTTAGGAAAATGCCTAATCTAACAAGCCAGAGTCTATTAAGGAGATACCTGTTTTCTCTACCAATACCTCATTAACTTCCAGACTACGACCTATCAGGACCTGTGCTTAGGCTGAATGCTAGCGATGACTGGAATGATTTGCCAAGCCAAATGAAAATCACGGGACGAAGTAACGGATTTACCGAGCCTCAAAGGCGCAGTCCAATGCGCGATAAAGACCACCCTTTGCACACCTTTGACGCGCGACAAAAAACTGTCTTTGACGTCGTCTTCAGGCGGGTCTTCCGGCGATAAAGGCCGTTTTTTTTTACGCCTTTGACCCTTACCTTTGGCGCGCGTGAAAGGTGTTATTTGATTAGCCTTGTACCCCTATCAAAGGTGTCGTCTGAGATTCGAGTCAAAGGTTTGAAAAAGGTGCGGTAAAGTAATGTCTGAGATTCAAGTCAAAGGCTTGCTAAAAGTGTCGCCAAATGGCTAAGCGCACGGTCTTGGTGATCACAGCCGTAACAAAATAGATCAAATTTTGTCATCGTGCATCGTGAAGCCGAAAATCGTGCAACGAGCTAAATCCATTGAAAGTACATAGATTGTGGCTTTATCTTGCATTTTTCGAGCATTGACGTACCGTGCCTTAATTGAGCGTCAGGTCGTACCTTTGTATGTCGAGCCTATTGATTATCGTGCTTTCATGGAGCTGTTATCATGTGCAAAAAGCTAGCGCAGCAAAAAGTTGAGCAAATCTCCTCTCTTGCAAGTAAAAAATGCACCGGTAAAACATAGTTACAAATATGAAAATTACGTAGAAGTACGTTGAGAAAATACTCAGATCAGTTGTCGCTTTGAGGGAAAGTGAAAAGATCAAGCGAAAAACTTCATGAAACTTGCGTTGGAGGACCAGTAGACCTGCACCTTTCTAAACCTCTCATTTCACTGGTCCCCTTGTTTTCAGAGATAGGGGCATTGTTACGTGACAATCCCTATTGTTTTCTCAGCTAGTCACAAACAATCTTTCAAATAGGTGCGGGATCACGGAGGACTTCATCCTTGTTTTCTTCGAGACGGAGATCTCAGTAGAATAACCGAGTGAGCGCATTAAGCCCTGTATTTAAGGTACATTTTGTACATTGTAGTAGAGAAAATTATGTTCTAAAAGGAAAAATGTATCAGTTACAATTGTGTTAGTGACTTTTCAGTCAAGTTGATGTTAAATTCAAGCTAATAAAATTATATAGATTTAGCCAGGGCTAAAAGCGAAGCTCACGATAATATTTATAGTTTGCTCAAACAAAATATAAAATCATGTAATGCTAAGCGGCGAATGGGTCAAATTAGCAAAAAAAGCAACTTTGCACGTGCAGCACACATTTTTTGAACATTTGTTTGCCGTTGTTATGCACGACTACAACATGAAACTTTCAGAAACTTCCACGTTTTATGGACGGAGGAAATGTCGAACGTGTTCTTGTTCACTTTCTTTTTTACTCGCGCTCATTTTCACCTTGGTGGCCGCTAGCATTTCTCATTTTCTCACCTGCGCTACAAAATTTTCATGTTGTTCTTCCAACAGAAAATGTCTCCTTTGTTATTTTTCTCTCGCTCTAGCTCACTGCCGCTCATTTTCTCGTTGAGCTTCGCTGGCCTGTCGCCTACTTTCTCTTTTTTCTATTTTCCAAATTAAATTTGTGGACATGACAATTAATCTAAGCTTAATACCTTAGACAACAGGGATACAGAAACAATTTCCGGTTTCCGTTTTCGTCTTTATTGAGTCTTTAGTTGTCTCCGCTTCACAAGAGGCGGCTGGCTATGCGATTTCCCGCCAAAATAACCTCGAGTTGTATTTGCTTTGCCAATTGACATACCTGTTCATTGAGTTGTTTTACGTTGGTATGCCTGTGATGCGGACGGACGGGCGTACGGTCATGTGATTACCAAAATTTCTCGGATGGGTATATCACCATATTTTCTTAGGTATTGGACTACACTCCGTGCGAGCGTGGAGCTCCGCTATATTTTAGGAAACGCGCTCAGATTCAAGACAGCTTTGTAGTGTCTGGTCTTATTTTAGTTGAGGGTACGGACAAATGACGCACGAATTGTAGGGCGAATTTCATTTGATGAGTACAGAAACATTTGGTGAGTAATTAATAGACAAAGACCAGACAGTCCGCCACCACAACAAGGTGGCCTTCAGCCAATTAGCGGACTAACAGGTTTACGTGTATACCCTCTTCTATTCAAAGTCGTGTAATATTCATTACCCCGTGCGATGATGTATTAGGCATTATAATTTATAAACCTAAATAATATATGCAAAGTTGTCAGTACGAAAAAAGTCTCAGTGAAAAGGGTCAGCCCTCCCTCCCTCCCTTTCTTGGACATAATTAGAACTCGGAGTCCTATGTCGTGTTCCTCGACAGGGATCTCGTCCCATACCTTAATGCTAATTAGTCAGAGAAAGGGATAATGAAATATTTCAGACCAAAATCTGTGATTTTCCCTATCCTATTTCAGACCTGACAAGCTGTTACGGAAAGTACACGGTTGGCGTAAACATTAAAAGGGAAATAGTTATATCGCCTAATGATAAAGAAGTAACTTCTTTCAAAAAACATACCCAATTCAAGACTAGGGTGCACAAACCATACCCTATTTCAGACCAAAATGGTCAAAATTGATACAGTCTAAAACGGCTAAAAAACCATACCAATTGGCGCAGCACATACCTATATAGCCTATATAAGGGAGTACCCCCACCCCTGGGATAAGATCTTATGTTTGTTATATTTGTCCACCACTCCACCAAAGCTATCTATGATGTTAGTATGAACTTATTCTGTTGAGCCCCTTCCGTTGACATTTTTAACATTTTGCCCGGTTTTCTCTGACAACCACTCTTAAGAACTAGTGGGACAGGAACGCGTGTCGAACCCCTAAGAACGTCTGCGTTGGAGGCTAACCATTAGAGGGCTTCTATGAAGAACTTTCAGTGACAACATGGAACTACAAATTAATATCGTAACTTGAACGAATCTAATCTTCGACTTTCAAAAAGAAGATGAGAAAATGTTTCTGGACCTCTGCTTCTTGTAACAGACCTCCTGTTGCTTGATTCTTGTAAACGACCTCCTTCCACCATAAGCGACCACTATATTAAAATCTTCCCGTACAGGGCAGTCGCTTATCTAAGGTTGTTTTGATATCAACAAAAAAACCATTTGAAGACTAAAAACAACCCTTCCTTCTGATCTATACAGGAGCACTGGCAGCTGTAGGTGGTGCATTAGCAGAAGCAGATGGAATCATGTGTATCATTAATGCTGCCACTGCAGAGATCCCTCAAGAGAGATGCACTACATGTAAGAGTCTCGTTCCATTTCTTGCACGGGCAAATCTGAAAATCCTGTCCCTCGGTAATTCTTTGCTCTGAAACCAAACGGAAACGCTTGCTATGGAGGCTAAGTAACAGTCGACTGCCAGAATTATAGCTGGTTTATATCTATGACTTATATAGTCAACCACCACCAGGGGACCAGGGGACCCCTTATGTATCCAGCTCATGAAATAAGGTGTGGTTGGACGATGGTGGTGGCTTTAATTTTGAAGTTGCTCAAACTTCAAATGCTGCTGAAAAGTTGCCGTGCACATTTTATGTACATGCCTACCTTATCTTTTTTATCCGTTACTAATCATAGGTGTGATAAAGATGTTATTTTGAACACGAAATAACTGGTTTGTCTGGTCTGGCCCTATTTGTTACTCTTTGCTCGAAAAAGACGGTAATTCAAACAAAGAATGGGCTACCTGTGCCAAAACCGAGAAGAACCTGGGTACTAGATTGAGAAACGTAGCCGTACTCGAGAGGACGGGAAGGTTGACGACAGTTCAAGCTACGTATACCTTGTAATCAGAAAGCTGCAATCACTGCAATGGCTACTCTTGATGATAACTGGCAGACAAAACGCTCAACTATCAGCGAAAGAACCAAATTTATTTTCAATAACGAGTTATTAAGCGATGTGAAGTTCGTAGTTCCTGCGTCGCATAACGAAAGTGAAAACCGGAAGAGTCAGAAGTGCATTCCAGCTCACAAGTTTATACTTGCAATCAGCAGTCCTGTTTTCTATGCCATGTTCTACGGTGAAATGGCGGAGACTTCAGGAACTGTTCAATTGCCTGACTGTGATTATGAGAGTCTCTTAGAGTTTTTTCGTTTTCTGTACAGCGATGAAGTGAACTTGAGCGGAAGTAATGTCATGCAAGTTCTCTACTTGGCAAAAAAGTATCTGGTACCTTCACTCGCAGACAAGTGCACTGAATATCTCCAAGAACATCTAGAGGCATCGAATGTGTTCTCCGTCCTGCCGCAAGCTCAGAAATTTGAGGATAAAGATTTGGAAGAACGGTGCTGGGAAGTTATAGAGACGCACACCGAGAATGCTCTGACGTCGGAAGAATTTGTCACGCTTGAGAAATCTGTTGTTGAGTCTGTGGTGAAAAGAGAGAGATTAAATGTAAAGGAAGTGGATTTATTCAAGGCTGTTGATCGCTGGGCCACCAAAGAAGTGGAAAAGCAAGGGCTGACCACTGATGGCGTGGTCAAAAGAAGGATTCTTGGCGAGGAAATTGTTAAAGCAATACGGTTTCCAGTGATGTCGCAGAAGGTGTTTGCCTCGGTTGTTGTGGATTGTGATATTCTGACTAGAAAAGAGATTGGTTTGATGATGAAACACTACAGTGGTTTCGGTTTAGAGTCGTCTTTACCATTCATGAATTCCATTAGAGTTGGTCTTTTGCATCGAGTTTACAGATTTAAAAAGCCTGGCGGTATCTTTGAGTTTCCCTGGAACTACTCTGGTAATTCTGATGCCATTAACGTAACTGTCAGTAAACCTGTCATTTTACATGGAGTGCAGCATCTTGGTAGTGAAGGTGGCATATACACAGTTTCATTAGAAGTTAGGACGAAAGATGGGACAATTGGTGTGTCTCTGCTAAAACTGACGGGCAGGTATTCCTCTGAGAAAGATGAGACAAATGACTACTATGGATTTGATGTCATGTTTGATGTCCCAGTTTCCCTTGAGAGGGGCAAAACATATGAGATTGTATCACATATTGAGGGCCTGCCATCGTGGCGTGTGATAAACGGAAAGTACACGGATGAAGTTGAAGGAATCGAGTTTTCATTTAGCAATTCATCGATTTCTAAGAATGGAACTGATACCAACCGTGGCCAGTTTCCTGCATTTATTTTCAGCACAAAGTAACCGACGATGACGATTCGTAACTGACGATATTGAAAACGATTGTGGTAGTCTGCAGATTTTTTAATTCAGGGAATAAGAACCTAATCAGACAAGCAGAGTCTTTTTAAGAATAACGAATCATATTCACTACCACCTGTTGTTAGCATTAAGCTGAATGCTGTAGACACATTAGTAGCCGTGCAGTGGAGTGATTTGCCAAGCAAACATGAATATAGAGCAAGTTCGCACGTAAATTCTTGGTTGACACTTGGCTATCGAGTGACTACGGACTCCTTTTACGTTCTATTACTACATTTAAGTTAAAGTAGTTAAGAACAGGAAATTAATCACGCATAGAAAATTAAATAGAGACATTTAGTGGCACTTACTCCGTTCCTCAATTTTAATTTTGGTTTTACAAAGATAACCGCAGTTTTTTTTTATTCAGAGTAAGCTAAAATAAATTAAAGTGATAAGGGATTTAAGCGATTGCTGTTGAAGTGTGTTGACGAAGTGAGATAAAATCCAAAAACCGATTTAAATCATTGTCATTTGCACCTGTTGGCAGTTTTTAGTAACTGATATGAGTTATTTTTCAATGAGGGAGAGAGATTTTATGGAGGGAGGTTTATTATTGGACCGGAATGGCGTCTTGTGAATCGCCGTGCTGACCACGTACGTTTACGTTGAAATACAGTATAAGTATTTACGACACTTACTTGGTCATGTATATATTATCAATTAACAGTTTCTTTACCTTACTTTTCAACTGCCTGGACATATAACACTGAGTCCAAAAGCCATCACTAATAACACACAGTAACCAGGGTCGTAGCCGGTTTTTTAACCGGGAGGTGTGATTTAACGATGAGACGGAACAAACGAGGCCGAAGGCGCAAGGTCCCTGGTGAGAGGGAGGGGTTTGGGGAATTAGGCTCTCCTGAGATTGCACTTCGAGTGTTTCGAAGGCGGTATGATAAGAAAACAGGCAGCCAAATGCGAAGCATGGATATTTCGCAAAATCTTTGAACTTTAAAATTAATTTTTTTTAAGCCGAAGACGCTTGTGTACCTATTTTTTAATTTGAGCATGACAATCACAATGGCTCGCAGGCGCGGATCCACACCGGTTTTCACCGTTTTACGGAAATCGGTCAGATTTTTCTTAAATAGATATATTTTTAATAAATAAAAAACTTTCCAAGTTGCAAGGCTTTATCCAAGGTGAATGGAACTGGCCAATATCGTATCGGAGTGACTCGGAACCCCGAGAAGGGAGACTTTAGGGAGTTAAAATCTCAAACATTTACCGGGGGAGCATGCCCCTGGACCCCCAAGAAGCTTGCGTTTTCGGCGCTCGTTGAGAAAATCGGTCAGCATTTATCCTAGATCCACGCCCGGCTCGTAACTTTTCAAACTGTTTACAGATATATTGTCATACAAAAATTTTGAAATATTAGCAGTGAAACTTATTTCAAGGTTTGCATGAGTGTATCAAGCTTGCGGTAATTTAGGATGTGAAACAAGCGCCAGCATAACTGTCCAGCGATAACCCTACGTGCTCCCGCTTTTACACCCTTAGCAGGATATTGAATCATTGATCATGAAAGCTCTAAAAGATTGTGATTGAATTTGAGGGTGGGATATCATGTCTGTACGTGCACGGCATTCTGTGAACCTTACGAGTATAATATTTTAGCCTGCCTGGCATCCCAAAAGGTAATTGCTTTTTTTAAGGTTAAAACATAAGTTATTTATTCGCCCAAGTAAGGGATCCAGATTTGGGAATCCTGGAAATTTTTCCTTATAAAAAACAAACAAACAAACAAACAAACAAACCAAAAACCAAAAAACACGAAAACAAAAACAAAAATAATAATGATATTTTTCCCCTAGGTTTTGTAGTCCGAAATACAGCTCAAGGGATCCGGATCCCTTAGACGAGTGGGATCCATTTGATCCCCAAGCAAAAATGATATCAATTAAGACAATTAATTAAACTTTCTGAGTGAACAGTATAATAAAAAATGATCCTGATCAATAATTTCTGTTTTGTTCGACATCGTAGCAGTCTTTCACAACAGAATGTCACTGGCATATGCCAAAGGAAATATCCTTCTTGGTATCTTCACAAGGGAAGGTGTATCAGACCTTCCTTACGACGTCCAAGACACCACTGTAGAGCTTTCTGCCGAGTTTGGTGAATTCAAAGATCTGAGATGTATGTAACTAATGGCTCAAAGTTAAGGTGCCACCAACATAGGTTCAGTTAGAATGCCATACGTATACGCCGTCTGTTGTGTTCCATTTTTGTTCGGAAAACCGCTTGTCAAAAATACTTTTTTCAAAAAAACGCTCACATTGTGAATCTCAAAAATCCGGACTTGGATTTGATCCGAAGAATCCACCCAGAGTGTGGATTTTATGGATTCATGATCCGTTTTTGGATTCGGATATCCGGATTTGGATTCTCCCCAAAAAACGCACCCTCAGTAATCTCGAGAAAGTGCACCCCCAGGATTGCACGTAAACGAGGGTTACTTTTAACCCGACCAGAGCGGGTTACGTCATACTGTAACTGAGGTCTCCCACTTTCGTGTAAACAGGTCCTAAGTGTGCCAAGAAAACAAAACAGAGCTAGTGACCTGAACAGGCCTAGGTCAAGTGGTGTCGGGAAACTTTTACCATGTTTGAAATGAGAAATTTGTCTTGAAGTTCATTCTTTTTCAGTAAATGTGCATTTCCAAAATTGAGCATGCCGCCTTAATTTTAAGGTGGCCCTACTCTATTTATATGCTGTTGGTTATGTTTTTGAATCGCGTTTTTCAGCAGGAACGATTTAACGCCATTGCTAGGATTTTTGGCATCGTTAATAAAAATGGTGGAATTTTAAGAAAATGTTATTCATTCTCTTGTAGGTATAAAAAATGTAAAAACGACATACCGATTCTGGTCAAATTTAACGTTGAAATGCTACGCTAACACATTTGTGAAAGTTGACCCACAAATAGAAAAGGAGAGCAGACGGGCTATCTCCTATCTGAAAGGGCATTCTCACCCAAAGTTTAATTGCAAGAAAGTGATCACGAGTAATCAAAAACCTACGGCAAATACAGTTAGCACTTCAAGAACAACAACTTTATGCTAAAAGCGGGGTGAGATAAAAGAACTTCTATTTTTCACTGAGTTAATGTTTTTTCGAAAAAATCTCAACAAATTAAAATATAGCATCTACGAAAATCTCCTACCAGTTTTTTGCTCCGAAAGGTTCCCGTTTTGACGAGAATGAAAGCCAGCAACTTCAGCACTTCTAACCATCCACTTTTCAGCTGCAATGAAAACCCTTGTACTTGGTAATTTATTCAAGCTTTCTAGATTTGCCATCACGCTTGCACGGGCAGTTTGCAATTGGGGTTAATAAGAAGAATAAGGCCCTGTTTACATGGAGTGGGGGACCCCGGTTTAGTGGGGTAGGTTTCTTTTGTCTTGTGTGCCCCAGAGCGTGAAAACAAAAGAAACCAACCCCACTAGACCGGGGTCCCCCACTCCATGTAAACAGACCCTTAAACGGTTATCATGTTTTCTTCATCTTTATTCCCAAGTGCCAAACTTCCCGTGCGAATGTGATGGCAAATCTATTACTTTATTGCAAGCCGTAAAGCTTGCATTAAAGCTTTCAATAAGAATACCCTTTCAAATAGGAGATAGTCCGTCTGCACACTAGTACTAGTATAACTAGAGAGCTCTAAGGCCTACTTTAGAAGGATTTACATAGAGTCATCAGAATATATGCAATAACAGGCTGATTTTCAACCAGTGGACATTTTAGATTTTTTTCTTTCTGGATATGCCAACCAATCCTATAATTTGACAAATTAGTTTTTGTGACGTTATCACTTCGCTTCTTATTGAAAAAAGACATAGAGATTACTGAATGTTTGGCTCGCTTGTACGATTTTTTATTCACGAGTGTGAGAAACGAGCGAGTTCGTGACTCTTTATAACAAGTGAATGAAAATCGTACATTAGCGAGCCAATCATGAAGTTATTGTTTATATAGTAAATAAGTACTGATTCTTTTTTTCACACACGACAAAATGAGTCTTATTCACTCAAAAGCCTAACTGCTTTAACATTTTCATTTTCAGCAAAAGGTAAAAAAGGAAATTTTAAAAGCCAGTTTTATCATATAACACCACATTAAAGCACGGTTTTAAAAAGC